>PVLD010012224.1:0-61416 GCA_004027595.1 Dinomys branickii | reverse complement strand
TTAAAAAGACCAAAAAAAAAAAAAAAACCAAAAAGGAAAAGAAAAGACAGCCAAGGTCTAGTACTATTCTATTCCTCAAGAGTTACTTCTCAAATTAGGGACCCCTAGGAATTTGAAGAGCTGGTAGTTTGGCCCCTGGGGGAAGGAGCAGAGAGCCTACAGGCTGTGTGGCTCAAGGTCCCGTTACCCAACCCTAGTATCAGAAACCTCAAACACAGCTGTGAAAACTCCTTTTGGACAGAAAGGCTTTAAAAGAGCTGGAATGACCAGGAGAGAAGTCCAGCGTTCTCAACACAGGAGCAGGACAGCCCCCTACTGGTGTGCTAGGATACAGGACAGAAGGAGTTTGGGTTCTGGCAAGCACTACCCTAGCAGGACCAAGGATGCTAAACAACTTGTAAAAATCAGCTCTGCCTAAACACCAGAGGTATTCCCGATAATTTATCTGAAACCCCAGCTACCTGGTCCTGGCGACCTTTATGAAGCTTGAGCAGCAGCAGCTCAGAGCCCAGACTCTAGAAGGCCTCAAGAGAGACCTGACCTCCAGCTGCTGCCTTGAATCCCATTGTGCTGAAACAGGCATACTGCAGTTAGCTTATAGTTAGTACATCGCTCCAGATCTAGTAGCTTAACTGAGTTTCTAAATCCACTCAACTTCTCAATCCAGAGAGGGCCGAGAGGACAATGGTTTCAGGGCACAGAGAGCCACAGGACTCTACGTTGTAGTAAAACCTCTCTGGCTTGCCATGGGGTCAGCCTGTGACTCATCTTCACCCAGCTCTGAGCACTCACTCACTGGCCATCCCTCAGGCGCGGGGTACACGGTGTGCCTCAGGGCATGGTCCGGATCATATTCAAAAGCCACCCCTGCACTCAAGTTCCACTCGGCAATGCTCCTTGCCAAAGCCCTTTCTGGCACAGGCTTGAGGTCTCAGCTCCTGATCCTTTCTCAGCTTGACAGTCAGGATGTGGTCTTGCTCCACATATTGGGGTTGTTTTCTTGGTTACGGGATGTCATCGGAATCACCCAGGGGCTGTTGTAAATGAGGTCTCCAGAGCTGACATGGCACATCTGGTCTTCATTTCACCATACATCAAGCGTGAGACCCCCTGACCACACAGGGCAGAACTCTTTACATGTGCAGGCCCAGGAGTACTGAAGCTTGTCCATGATGTCGTCACTAGTGAGCGAATTAACCCAAGCCTGTGTGCAATGAACTCATCATAAAGGACTAAGGACCTGGCATCGATTTGGACCCAGCCAATGGCTATGATGGGGACCTCTGAGATAAAGACCTTCTGAAGAGAACTGGCCATTGCCAGGTCATATTCTCTATGATGAGCTTGACATCCTCAACGGTGAGCTCAGTGATCTGCACCGAGGGCTGGCTGGTGTATGGCATCTCACCTGGGACTCCCTCCCTCCGGGCCTCCCGTGCTCACCCAATCTTATTTCGTAACAAAGTCCTTACTGCTATGCCTGGCAAATGCAGGCATCAAGTGTGTGTCCACACACTTGATAAAAATACAGTCCACAACATTTTGTTTTAATATTTTATAATTATAAACAATGTCCTTGTAAATATATTTGAATGCATATACAGGTTTTCTTATACAACAAATTTCTGTAAGTGTCACTTAGTATTTTTTCTCCGTTTTGAAATTAGTTTTCAAACTGATTTATACCATCATTATCCCTACTTGTTTCCACTGTCTTTCACTTATTATTTAAAACTACTATTTAGGGGCTGGGGATATAGCTCAGTGGAATAAGCGCTTGCCTAGCAAGTGCAGGGTCCTGAGTTCGATCCCCAGTACCGCAAAAAAAAAAAAAAAAAAAAAGGTAAAACTACTATTTAAGTTAACTAGTGCTGAAAAAACATTTCAATTAATATAGTTTTTTTTAAAGACACCACAGAGAAAATACCAATTCACTGACTTTAATACTCATGGTATAACATTTCTTGATTTTTCTCTTTAATGAAGCCCCTTGCTAGCCTATAGAAGAACTAAATGAAAAGACTAACATATATTCAAAAACCTACCACAATACTTGTAGTATTTACTTTTGTCAGCTCTGTTCCCTAAAAAAAAATGCATTTTGATCTTTTTACTTACCATATGTATCATACGGATCCACATTAGGACTAGGCATATTCCACCACTGAATAGTTCCATCAATACCACCACTAAAACACTGTTCTCCATTAGAACTAATAGCTAATGACAGAACAGGGCCACTATTATAGGAAAAGAAGAGGAAAAGAATTACTTATACATCCTAAGAAGAAAGTCAAATCCCTATTCCCCCAATCCCTGAATTTATGTGGTATCTGCAAACTGTTTTAAGTAAACACATTCATTTGAACATTCCTGTTATAATTCATATTATAATTATTGACCTAGTGAGGTATTATTCAACTAATGTCTTCTCTAATATCAAACACTGACAAAAATGCCAGGTTTCTGGATTAACAATAGTTATAACTATGGTTAAGTAGCAATTCAATAAAACTTACATGTGGGCCCTAAATGTGTAGATAGGCTCTACATCTAAAGAGGCACTCCTAAAAGAGAGAGGAGAAGAAAAGGGTGGGGGAAAGAATACAGTTAGATAACCACACTGCACTGTCAAAGGAATACATCAAAGATAGGGGATGATAAAGAGGAGTAATTACTCATATAAACAAAATTGGAAAACAAAAAGGGGCAAATGTGAAAATACTTGCTTTTTGGCAGGAACTGTTTTTTGCAAATTCCAAAGTTTCAGGGTGTGGTCCTCAGAGGCAGTAACCAGCACAGGTTCTACAGGATGAAAAGCTAATGCCCGTACTCCATCAAAATGGCTACGCAGTGTATACTTGGGGTTCCATGTCTTTCGAAAGGCATCTTTATTGGCAGGCAACTAAAAAGAAAAAGCATACTATTTACTGGTAAAAGTAGTGCATTTGTAGGCATGTGGAGCTTTTTTTCTTCGTGTGTTTAAAACTTAAAACTGCTAAATGTCCCATGGACATTTAATATACCTTAAAAACTATAACAAATCATTTAGCAAGAATTCAAAAGAATAATTTCATTAGTCTTTCAAGTACCTACATCAAATGAAGAGCTCTTTAATCTGTTTTTACCTAACTGTCAAGCTAAACGCACAACTTCTATTAAATGTCAGGTGAGAACATAACTACCAATGCTGTAACACTTTACATGAAAACAAAAAATATATAAAAATTACCAAATATCCAAGGATACAATAGTAAACAGTACAGCTGTCATTTAGGAAATTTACTCGCATGTGAGTGAAATATTTACAAACAGCGAATTAGGATACTTTCTAAAAGTCTGAACTAAAGGCCCTTCAAGACTCTTTTTATGCCATTTTCCTAATTCTTGATAAGAGGTTAATTTTTTTACCCTCATTTCTCCACTTGTAAGATAAGCTGTGAAACTACTTCTAAAGCAATCACAAGTTGATTATAATTTTGTTGCACATATACTTTTAAAATATTAATGCAAATAATCCAGCCACCAAGGCTGATTAATGACTCTAAAGAACATGCTAACACAAGGATAAAATGTAGAAAAACAAAATGAAACACAAATTAACGTGTTAAAGAACTAATTCACTAA
Source organism: Dinomys branickii (assembly GCA_004027595.1). Lineage (NCBI taxonomy): Eukaryota > Metazoa > Chordata > Mammalia > Rodentia > Dinomyidae > Dinomys > Dinomys branickii. The sequence goes on along the minus strand of PVLD010012224.1, from coordinate 57,789 downwards.
AATAAAAATCAAAACAAATACTATAGTTAACTCTCAATTGTGTGTTAAGTATCTAGGAAATATTTAATCCAAGACTAGTGTCACCTCTAACATTGTCATTCCCACCTCCTCCATCCTCTGGCTTCCCTTCAACAAATGGAGTTAAATATCCCAGAAATGATGCAAGCTCACTTTAACAGTATCCTTAGGAAAATACAAGCTCAAAAATAAAACATGCTTTTTAAAAGATGAATAACTGATTTAGATTACCTATTTTCTTTTAAAACCAAAATATGGCTTAATTTGAGTAGATAATTGAGAGTTGACTACTCAAGACATATTTATTGACCAATAAATCTCAAATTCCTAACTAATCCACCAAAATACCTAAGAAAAACTTAAACACCACAAAGGAAGTTATAAAAGAAAAACTACATGTCACTTCAAATCAACACATTGACACACTTAAAACTTATCTTTTCCATGCACGTTGACATTAATTCTGTTTTATAAGTGATTTCCAAAAATGAGTCTTCTATTAAATCATTAAAAAATTAAAAATAAAACTGCACTTACATCATAACTATAGTCTGCATCATTTGTTACCGTCAAGTCTGCAAGGTCTCCAAGGCCCAGTACACTTAACAAAACATCATCAGAACCCATAATAAATGACTTGCCTCCTCCAGATGGAAACGTTATTGGTTCAGCTATAAAGAACAAAACCGCTTCTTAAATGCTGAAAAATCATACAGTACAAGACAATATTGTGGGGGAAATTTAAGCACTTAACAGTTAAAATATTCAATAATATAATGAACTTCTATTTTCCCAATTCTGCACAAAAGCTTTGTCTATTTAAATCTCTCATCATCTCAGTAAGTTATAATTATAGTTTATATGTAAATAAGAAATAGGACCAATTTTATTAAATGGGAGCTAAGTATCAGATTTCAGCTCTTCCTAGGGGAACAAACCTCTACCCTGGACCTCAAAATAGCTCATACAGTGCAACAGCCTACACAAAAGTTCGGTTACAGAGGTCTGTTCCTAAAGGGTTGATCCTTGTGATCTTCAAAATGCCTTCTGGCTTTAAAGCTTTATGATTTTCTTTAATGTCCTATTCTGTTTCTCATGACACTTTCAAGATGAAGAAAGTAAGACGTGTTGACTGTAGAACTTTGTATTTCTAATCAGAATTGACATTCACACAAAATACAAATGAAAGGTTCATTTTTTTCATGTTTCTTTTGTGTTATTACACCTTTCTGTGTTTGTATGAGCAGTTCCTATTAATTTAGAATGTTTTTTCCATGCATACTACTGACCAATTAAACACTGCCATAATTTGAATTACAAATCATTATCTAAATATTTTGTCCTAAGTTATAATGTAATCAATAATTCTCAGTATCACTTCTAACATTCGCTTTAAAAGCAACAGGTATTAAGATTCCAGAGAGAAATATTTAAATCGTAACACAAAATAACTCAACATTTCAAAACATTTAAAATTTATGAACAAATTTAAAGGGGAGATGTTAAAAAAATTCAAGCTGATATTTGAAAAATTTCCTATGAAAATGATATAAACTCAATATGCTATAGGAAACACAGGTATTAATGACATTAGTTGATTATTAATGCTGCTAAAATAATTTTAAGATATAATTCATATATACTATGGAAAAAGTAAAATAGTTATTTAGAATAGTTTATTATTTTATCCTATCAAAATCAGCTACATAACTTGACTCAAACAGCCCCTAAAATGAGGCTGTGATATGGCAACTAATGTAAAGTACATGTGGCAACAGTGGAAAAGAATACACAGAGACACTCAGTAGTATTTATCTTTCAGTGATTATGATTACATAGTCATTAAGTAAAATGTATTCAAAAGCATTTTCTGCCAGTAGAAAAAAATTTTTGAAGCTCGTAATTTGTTCCTAAAAACAAGTTTAGATGTCACAATTCTTCCCACTAACACAAATCCTAAAAGACTAATAACGTAACTTTTAACATAAATTATTTTGCTTTGTTACATAATACTTTTTGTAGGATTATTTCTACTTAAACCACAGACCAATTTAGGAGTAAAGGGAAGTCCCCTGGCAATATTAACTATATTAACTGGAGTTTTAGATTAATTGCATTTAACAAAAAATTAGTATTACACTCATTTCTGATTAATCATGTGACTATATGTATGTCTATTTCTCTACACACACATTCATATACAGCAAACTATTATGCTCGCTCCATATTTATATGTATATATATATATATTATGCGCAAAAAAGCTTTTAAGGTATTATTTGTTTTCCGTATCACCTATCACACTGGCAAATGGTTATTAAATACTCAATTTGATCATTTCCCTGTCAAAGGGGTTAAGTCTATCCTACAAATTCACTTTGCATATTAATGTTACTATAATTACCTATAGCATATGGTTACACGGACATTAAAATGTCAGCAATCAAAAGTTAAGTTTTTAATTTAATGACAGAAACGAACTTTATTAGGTAAATACTAAAGCAACCAATTTAAAAATACTATTATTAACAATTTTTATGGCAATCTTAGGATATACAAAATGAGATTTTTTTTTTTTTTTTAAACAGGGTCTCGCTGGGCTTGGTGCTGCACGCCTGTAACTCCAGCACTTGGGAGGGTGAGGCAGGAGAATCGTTGGGAGGTCGAGACCAGCCTGGGCTACAAAGTGAGGTCAAGGGCAGCCTGAACTGCATAGCGAGACCCTGTCTCAAAAAGACAAAAAAACAAAACAAATAAACAGGGTCTCGCTATGCAGTTCAGGCGGGCCTTGAATTCACTATATAGTTCAGGGTGGCCTTCAACTCACAGCTGATCCTCCTCCTTTCAGCCTCTTGAGGGCTGGGATTACCGGGGTGCACCACTACACCCAGCATAAAAATGAGATCTTTTAACAAAGCTTCTTTTCACGGGTCTATAATGAGTCCTCCAAGGAAATAAGGAAATCTGTAGCTCACATATCAAATCTCCTTTTCGCTTCCAATTTTACCAAATCTAAAGAACACAATGAAGGATTTTGGTTGTGCCAGCCCTAGTATAATTTCTACTAATTCTTTAGTGACAATAGCCTGAAAGGCTATAATATAAAAGTAACTCTCCCATAAAAGGCATTTTTTCTTTATAAACTGAGGTATAACATGAAAATCAAAAGAAATAGATTATGAATTCAATTGGAGTTCAGTCAATTCAAATCTCCTTAAATAATTTTAGTAAGATTTGCAATTTCAAAAGTACAATTAAATTCATATTTATCAAGCTCTCCCATTTCCTTCTTCCCACTATTATGAAAGAGGTTACTGACATCTATTCTTCAACACACAGACATACACATAAACACACAGAGAGAGCGCTAACTTGGGGACAGTGAGCCTTGTCTCACTTTTTCCATCAATTTTGGGCCTGAAATATTTTTAAAATAAAGGGATCCATTTTCCTACTGTGATTTTGTCTTAAACTGCAAAATCTTCATCTTAAAAATATACCTTAATTTTACAAATTTTAGCAAATTGTACTATGCATTACTTGGTTAAAAAAAAAAAGACTTGCAAAATGAAAAATAGTTACACGTAACAGAGTTGGTATGTAAATTATAGAAAATACTCCCTAACATTCAAGAATAAAATAGTTCAATAATGGAAATGAGATCCAGAAAAATAATCACTTTTCATTCCTTTTTCTTTAGTTTTATTTTAGTCATTTTTAGGTTTCCTCATATTTTCCTACAGATTAAGGAAGTGCTAAAGATGAGAGTCCAAAATTTTTTTGACTAAAACAAATCCCCATATACAACAGATGCAGAAACATCAATAAAATCCAATCTGTGTTAGATAAAATTATGTATCTCATATATTAAAAGTCTAATTCATGAAGAATTCAGATTCATGACTTAGAATTATCTATCTAGGCCTAAGATTATAAATTACACAAGTAGCTTCAGCTAAAATCAATTTTGGAAAAAATGCTTAGGTACTACTTTCATTTCCTACATTTCTGGTTTAGGCAAATTTTAGAAAGTTCATTACTTAATAGTACATGCTATCTGCCAATTTAAAGAACAACGATGTTGCCTTCTTAACAAAGTGATCAAACTAGTAAAATCTTATATGTATTTTTTAAATTAATATACATGTAATGTTTGAAGTACAATGCCTGGTACTTAGCTGTCTTCTAGTAAGTGGTAGATGATAATAGTTGCTAAATTTAAGCCATATGACAAAACATTTTTTTCCTTATATATAAAGTTTATTTCTGTAAATTTTGTAAATTTTCCTCCTTCTAGATGCTAAAGTTAGATTTAAGATACTCTGAACTGAGCTACGACAGAAACAGTTCCATTTAACATTAAAAACAAAAACAAATATGCAGAACTAGAAGGCAAAAATTTCAAAATCTCTAAAACAGTTATATCACGAGCTTGCCCAACACCTTCTCTGAAGATCATATAAAGTGATCTTTAGCATTTTAAACAGCAGAAAATTTGCAATTAAGGTATGATTTGGGGTTAAGGTCTTTAACAATGTAAATAAACATGGTAGCTAAATTTTGTACCTTCCTCTGCTCTTGCACCTTCATGATCAGTCATTCTAGTAGAGGCTGACCTAGACTGATTAATGATTCCCGAAGGGATGTGGGGCAGCTCATCATCTCCCAGATCAGCTATCATGTCGCAGAATTTTGTCCTGTTGACCCCTGTAAATTAAGGTCAGCAGTAGAGGTTCATTTAACAGCTACCGCTTGACTTGCTAGCAGACTTTAGTAAACCCATTTACTAACAAAACAGACTTTTAAGAAGGCCTAGTTATTAAAAGTATCATTAAAAGATGTCTCAAATTTTCTATACCATTCCCCAAAACACATGAAAAGAATTTAAAAACTTTAAGGTTTGACTACCCTGTGGGTATCTGTGGAGATACACTTCCACCGTGTACTTTAAACATATATGCGGGCAAAGGAGAGGCACAGGAGAGGGAGTGGAGGGGGAGAGAGGAGAAGAGAACTTGTTATTGAACCCAAGCTCTGTAAAGTCACAGACACAGAAGACAAACAAAGGAAAATTTCCATAGAAACAAAAGAAAATTTCGGTGCTTAAGGTTAATGTTTACTGATATAAAGAATAAAACATGAGCTTTCAACTTAACTCATTATTTTTAAAAGTTAAAAGAAATAAATACAAATGACTTTCATGAGGGTGCAACAAACAATCAACTTTCCCTGATGCTTCCATGGCTAACATCCTGCCATACGGCACAAATTTGTCATCAGTGACACTGATTTCCCTCCAATTTTTCATTTTTCCAAACTTGAAAATGCTAAAAAAAAATTGAAAATGCAGATTTACGCGTGAGCTCTCTTAGTTTCTCACAATGATATGAAAATTCAACACTGAAAACTTCCGAAGTATCGCACAATATTCTGCACTTTAACTCTGGACTTCAGAAATGGCAGAATCATTTATTTGAGGCATATATTTAGTTTACAAAATGTCAGAAAAAGCCAGGCATGGTGGCACAGACCCATAATCTCAGTACTCTGGGAGGCTGAAGATCACAAATCCAACCCTGATCTATGCAGCTTAGTGATTTACCTGAAATCCTGCCTCAAAATTTTACAAAGCACTCAGGATATAGTTTGATGCCTAGTACTGCAACTTGCCACCTGCAAACAATGTTCTAAAAATAGGCAAATCCATCTTCAAAAAGGGTGATTTTATATTCACTAGTCACTGCTGACTCCTGAGGTTGCTGTATGTTCACTGGTCTTTTAAATATAAGTAAGTGTAAAGAAAAACAGTATTCACCTATGCATCTCTCTAACACAACAGCAAGGTAAGATAATAGATGGGAGTCTTTCACGATAGCTCCTAATCCCTAAATAATGCCTATGCAACTCAACTTTCTGGTATGTAACTTACCATGTACTCTAAATTTTCTAACATAATTATAATTTTCCCTTTGCCAATGAAGTGATCATGAAAAAATTCTCTAATAAATGAAAAAATAACTAAGTAGATATCCTACCACCAATTAAATTCAGTGCGAAGGAAAACACAAACAGCTCCCTTTAACAGCTTTCTCGCTTGCAAGTTTATCACATTCATTGATTTAGTTTCTGTTCTTAAAACTCTGTAATGAAGCCTTAGCAATTATTCTACAATTTATAAAATAAGGGAAAGAAAGTTTTTTAAAAGAATCTTTTATTCTTCAGATTAATCCTTTCCTATTAACTTTATTCTAACCAAGGCTTTCACTCTAATGAGTTATTACAGTAAGATTCTTATTTTTCTAAGTTCTACTTGTTCTCAAATTTTAATACAACTAAATTAATTTTTCCAAAATTGTCACATTTATAATCACTTCTCAGCTCAGAAACCAAAGTGGCAGTTTGACACTGTTTGGATTGTTAACTTACATCTTGTATTTAATCTTTCAAGTGTTTTGTGATCTGATCTTAATTTTCTACCCAACCTTCTAACGATAACACAGTTCAATCACCTCGAATTTCCAGTCAAAGTGTTCTCCACACAGAGTAAGCGTTTGCTGACGTTATTCTCAACACACTGTATCACGTCTGTCCTCATTTTACTGCCCAGGAAGGTGAGAATTCTTGCGCACACTATCACTTAACACGTACCTCCAAATTCCATTCATTTCTCCAAACCAATTCCATCTCCTCTATAAAGAGTCTATTGTTCTTTCTCCGTTTACTTATATTTGTGTGTACTTTAAAATTTGACTTTATTAAGTATTATCTTGGAAATAATTACATGACAATATAAAGCAGAATGAAGACTTGTAAGAAGCAAAAAGGTTTTGGGTTTTAAACTAATATGACATAGCAATCTTTCTGGACACACAGACTTGGAAGATACAGAAGGGAAGCAAAGTACGTACAATATGAAAGTCACTTTTCATACTTAAGATCTCAGATTATATAACTATCATTTATTTGCATGCTCTTTGCAGTTTGTGTGGCACAGTGCTAAGTTTGGGAAAAGACAAAACTCCTATAGTCTAACCCTACTTTCTCAAGCTGTCAAAAGATGAAAGATTTCACAACCAGAAATCACAGTCTTTGTCCTACTGTGTAGAACTGTCTCTCAAAGGCACATTTAATGTCTTTGTTTTAAGCCTATTGAACACTATAAATACGATAAATGCAACAAAACTTCAAAGATTTTCAATCTGAGTAGCAGTAATGAGAATATTATAATGGTATTTGCATTACACATCAATTCCAATATTTAAAGCCTAATGTCATTAAATATTACTACATAAAATCCAACTCAACTACTGCTAAAAGTTATAGAAAAATAAATCCTCCTCCCTTTTTTGGAGACAGGGTCTCACTATGTAGTTCTGGCTGTTTTTCAACTCACGATATAGCCCAGGCTGAGAAATACTTTTTCTAATTCTTACAACAACAAAAAAAAACTCTAAATAAAAAACTACTAGTGGTGGCTGGCCTACACACTTGTAAATCTCAGCACTTAGGAGGATTGCCATACACTCTAAGTCTTACTTTTAAAAGTATTACATATCCTAGCAACAACCTGTTGTCTTGAATCTGAAACAGCAAATGACAAATACTACTATAATATTCAGAAAAGACAAATTAGAAAATGATCCAAGGAAGCTTACATAATGTTAAAAGCAATTAGAAAAAAGGAGGACTGGAAAATGTTAAACAGGACTTCCTTTTTCCAATGTATATTGCAAGAGTCAAGCCAGCTAACACCAGCAAAGAAAAGAAGGGCCCAAAAGTATATTCTATAGAATGCAAAGACAACAAAGACAGGTTAAGTAAGAATAATTTGAAAAACTAAGAAAAAGTTATCCATGAAGAACTAGGAATGTAAACATACATTTTCTCATAACATGAGTTTTAGGGCTAGTAGTGTAGCTCAGTAGTAGAGTGCCTGCCTAGCAAGTGCAAGGCCCTGCTTCAAGTCCTCGTACTAAAAAAAAGTTTCAAATGGGGAAAGGCTATAAGCCTTTTAAAGAAAGAAAATGAAGTAATCTTATCCTGATAAACCTAAATTTTATAGTTAAAATACAGCACAGGAGTAATAGCTTTATGAATAGAGGAACCTATCAATGGAAAATTGATTATTACAATGTACACCATTGAAACTTTACACGTTCAAAAACAGAAACAAATAACCAAAGGTCTTTAAAAGATTTTAATCGCCTGTCTCATATTCTGAAAAAATGCTCCAGATTTCAGGTGCTTCACACTTACTTCAGATGCTACACACTATGTGATTTTTTAAATCACTGTCAATTTACATGTCTTTACTGAGATTTAAAAAAATTAGCAAAAAAATGGAAGTCACAAAAAGAAAGTTCTTAGCTCAAAATTTTGACACAAGGTTGAGTATTCTTCATTGTCCAATTACAGAAAGTTTAGGGATTATAGTGAAAAAAGGTGATCTTGGGGTTAGATAAATAGTATCAGAGCAACGTTACTTCCTTGATTTTCACCACTGTACTGTGTTAAGTATTTAGGGGGCAACAGGTCTATTATTTAGTTTTCTGAACTGCTCAAAGCGTAAAATATTAAGCCAGGAATGGTGGTATGCTTGTAATTCTAACACTCAGGAGGCTGAGAAAAGAGGATTGCTCTGAGTTCAAGGCCAGCCTGAACTACACAGTGAGACTCTGCTTCAAAACAAACCAAGGAAAAAGAAAAATAAATTAAAATATACATATATAGCTGGGCATGATAGAGTATACCTGTAATCCCACTACTTGGGAGGCTGAGGCAGGAGGATCACCATGAGTCTGAGGCCACCATAGGCTACAAAATGAGCTCAAGGCAGCCTGAGCTGCATGGTGAGACCCTATCTCCAAAAGACATAAAAATAATAATAATAAAATTAAATTATATTTTAAAATATGTTTATGTATTTTTTAAAAAAGGACAAGGGCTGCAGCACTTGCATATTGAAAGGGAAATTGTTCTTTCTGAATCTGTTCTTTTGGGCTGGGGATATAGCTCAGTGGAATAAGTGCCTGCCTGGCATGCAAGGTCCTGAGTTTGATCCCCAGTATCATAAAAAAAAAAAAGAAAAAACCTGTTCTTTTGAAACTGCCTAGCTCTTTAACTGCTTTATGGCCTTATAATTACTTTCTTGATCCCTATGACCAGGAGAACATAACCAAACATGCAGGCTGCCTGACTGTACCATTGTATCAAGCTTCCTAAACTGATGATCATTGATCCGCCCTTGGAACTGTTGGGTGCACTCTGCTGGCTAAGCGGCACTGCCACGCTCACTCTGTCTCACTTCTGTGTCTCCTTTACACCTCCTGCTGTGCATCACATAAAAAGTCCTAGGCCACCAGAGGTCAGGGCCTGAAATTCGGGAATGATCCCCATCAGTGCCATCTGCCTCCAAATCCTTGGGTGTCATTTTGGTGTTTCTGCTTGCTGCTGCAGTATCATGCAAAGCCCTGGGTTCAATTCTAGGACTGCCAAAAACCACAGAAAGGGAATGTGGTAATGCGTTCACACTTACGAAACAAGGATATGAAGTACATGGAATTCTGTATACTATTCTCACAGATTTTTCCTAAGCTAAAAATTGTATCTGAATAAAGAAAGTTAAAAGGAAAAGGAACCTTCTGCCTTTGAATCCTAAGACAAAAATAACTGCATCACAAAAGTCTTTCTGGTTTCATGGCCTGGACCTTTAAAAGTACTAGATATAGCACATCTCAAATATATCTTGCTCAGAAAGAAAAACTAAGTATGTCTGCATACACTCAAGGTAAGATTCTCACTGTCAAGCCATTTTCTCTTGCCTCAGAGGTGAAAGGGGTAGAATGGAGGAAGGAAATTTTAGCTTAACACTACATAGAAACTTTCTGGTTTTTTTGGAAGCCTTTACACTTAAGAGTCAAATCTTGGGTGAATTTTCACAAGTTAAAAACTCAACATTTTGTCCATCCACAGAGGACTGGATTAAAAAACTGTGGCATTTCTACACAATGGAATATTATTCAGCTGTAAAGAAAGACAATCTAAGGGCTTTTATAGGCAAATGGTCACAACTAGAGACCATACTCATAAGTGAGGCAAACCAGATGTGCATGTGCAAACAGTGTATAGTATCATTAGTGTAGGAACCTGGAGGAGAGAATATAGATCGGAAAGTACGGAGACTGCTCAAGGGTAGAGAGCCATCGGGATGAAGGGAAGGAGAGGAGGAAGAGGGGGATACCTGAGTAGGTATGTATGTATGTGTGGGATGGCTGACATGGTTGCACTGTTGTCTCATGTCATACTGATATGGGAAACAATCGGTGATAAGTTGATCAATCTTGTGTGTCTATTTGTATTGTCCTGAGCATACACTTTGAAGCTATCAAAGTGTAATACAACAACCATCGTTGATCCCCTGCCACCTTATCTGTAGTTCGGTTTTTATACTGTGTGTGTGTTTGTTAGTGTTTTTGCTCTTTTACTTTTAAAATTAAAAAAAAAAAAAACCTCAACATTTTTACTACTTTTCTCTTTTTTGTCAAAAGAGAAAAAGATTAGATTACATCTGTTGATTCCATGTGGTAAAGTTAGCAAAGAGTACTTTTCCCTCTAAGAAGCTAGGGGTACAAAAAACTGAACAAGTGCTGTGATCCAGCAGGTATGATTTATTTACATTCTGGAATAAAGGGGGAAAAAAGCCTACAGTTTATAAATTATTCTAATTTATACAAAGTTCCATTTGGGAAAATACCAGAATTTTAATCAGTACAGCCTGGATAATGAAAAGAAGAAAATTCATGAACCAGCTTTACATGTAAAAGTGTATCTTACCATTAATATCATAATCTACCTGAATTAAGACCTTTAGAGATTTGATTCATTAAAATATTTTTCATAGTAACGAGCTCTTACATAGGGTTTTATTTTGTGAGCATTCAGTCATCTAGATAACCACAGTCCAAAAATATTAAATGAAAACATCCAGAAATAATCCATAAATTTTAAACTTTATGCCACTCATAGCGCAATGGAATCTCGTACTCCCTAGCTCTGTCCTGCCCATGTGGTGCTCCACCCAGCACAGCATGCTGTATGTGCTCGTACATTCTTGGCTATAAGAGCATGTCGCAGTACCCAGTGCTTATGTCCAAGCAACTCTTATTTTACTAATTAATAATGGCCCTAATGCAAAAGATTAGTGATGTGAGCAATTTGGATACATTAAAGAGAAGCTGAAGACTATCTTATTTAAGTAAAAAAGTTAAAAGTTCTAACTTAAAAAAGTACTCTGAAATATATAATAAATTCCTTTTAATCTGTTACTGTGCCTAATTTAATAAATTAAACACTGTAACAGGAATATATATACATGAAAAAAGATATAGTATGTTGGATTTGGGCTATTTGAGGCTTCAAGCATCCACTGGCAGTGTTAGAACAAATCTTGTGCAGATAAAAGGGCAACAGTGAATTTTTTAAGCTTTACTCTGCCTGCCAAGGATCCAGAGTTAACATTCATACTGAATTCTATATTCAAGAAAAAAAAAAAAAAAATCGAGCCAAGTGAGGTGGCACATGTATGTAATTCCAGCATTCAGGCAGCTAAGGCGGTTCAAGTTCAAGGCCAGCCTGGTCTATATACAGTGAGACCCTGACTCAAAATCCAAAGGAAGATAGTAAGATCCCATATCAAAAATAAAATCCCTAAAATAAAAAACAACAAAATCCAAAGGGAAAAAAACATTTTTGAGCACTCTGCTAGAAACTTCATCCTTATGTCTACATGAGGAACAAATGTTAAAAACTGATGTTACAAAACTATTCAAAAATTTAAACAAGCTAAATGTTTAATGGAGGCTGAGTTGAAACCACAAAATGAAACATGCAATCAAAATCTTAACTATGAGACATCAAAAATAATGAGTTAAAAAACAATATAATGATACTGTTGTCGAAAAATAAAAGATTAATGTACTGCCATAAGCCCCTGCCCTTGGGACTGGGGACTGATCACAGGGCCTACATACTGTGATCCATACAGCCTAGCTCTCCCCGTTTTGCTTTTTTTTAAAATTTTGTGGTATTGGGGAATCCAACTCAGGATGTTGCACTTGCTAGGCAGGTGTTCATTCCACAGAGCTGTATCCCCAGCCCTCCCCTCCTTTTTTGAGACAAGGTCTTAGTAAGTTGCTAAGTTGCCCAGACTGAGCTCAACCTGTAATCCTCCTGCCTCAGCCTCCAAGTGTAGGGATCACAGGCATGCACCACCATATTAGATGTAGTTATGAGTTAATCTAAGGACTGCAGTGATTTTTTACCTTTTTCTTTATATTTATATACACATATTTTGTCTTAATAATAAGCATTTATTATTTTTTAAAGTTTTTATTATGTTTATGAGGTACTGGTACATATACATATGAATCTTGATCCTTTTTACCTCTTGTTCCCCTCCCGTCTTCCTCCATCCCACAAAGTTAGTTCATTAAAAAATAGATATAAAAATCAAAATTAAAGGAGAGTGGGCTCAATAACACAATACAGATCTATGTAATATTGAGACATGAGAGAACAGAGTCCTGTCCTGATTTAATCAAAACTCCTTGTACTCAACTTGCAATTGGGTTTTCGAATACTAAGCAGGGTAGCTTAATCAAACTTAAAGAGTTGAAAACATATAGAGGAATATTTGTTGACATAAAGTGATTATTTTCTACGTACTATTAGTTAAACAGGTAAATTATAAAGTTACTAAGGCCCTATTAAAAAACACAAATGAGCTAGGCATGTTAGCGCATGTCTGTAATCCCCATACTTTGGAGGATGAGGTAGGAGGATCGCTCTGAGTTTGAGGTCAGCCTGGACTATGTAGTGAGTTCAAGACAAAAACGAACTACACAGCAAGATCCTGCCTCCAAGAAAGAAAGGAAAAAGAAAAAGAACCACAAAAATAAATTTAAAATTGTTACAAGGATTAAAAATTTTAATTGCAATTCATTTTTTGTTAGTATTTCTCAGAGGAACTGTTTTAAAAAGTTTTTACAAATAATTTAAAACCTGTACCTACAAGGGACCACTGGTTGACTTGCATTTTATTTCTGAACCTCAAAAAACTATAGATTTAATGATAAACTATCAGAAAAAAATAAATAGGACAGACCTAACTTAGAAGCAATATTATCTAATATTTTCTAAAGGAACTTTCTGCAGATTGTCATATATGATAACATGAAAATAAATAATCCAGTATTTATAAAAACTATTTTCTCAAAGGGAAAAAATTTAAATCCTAAAACGCTAATGTTATTTTACTATACTAAAACAGTCATGCAATAATACTTTCCTATATTGAGTAAGTCATTTTAAAACTGAATACCGCTCTAGCCTAGCACTAAATGCTTTTAAATAAAATCAGCAATTCACAATATAGCCTGAAACTTTATAGAACAGTTTATCCTTTTATTCACATGCAGTAACACAAACTAGCATAAAGTTATCAAAGAAACTTGGTTAATACACTCTTGGTAAAAAAAAAAAAAAATACACTCTTGGTAAAATCCTCTAAATTCTGCTTCTTAGCCTTCAAATAAATAAAATCACCCCCAAAATGCTGTATAGAAATAAACTCGCATTTTTTCCCATTACACTCGCCACTTAGTAAACTAATGTATTTGTCACCACAGAAAGAAATATGAAAGAGTATGTCTATGAATTTTGCCCTTGTCATGCACTGTTTTCTTCTTAACAGAATATGCAAGGTTAGTAGAAATCAGCCAGTTCAAAACAGCTTCCCCAAAGTAAGTCTCAAAGCTGTCCAGTTAACATCATAGAAGGTATTCTTCATGTGGGTGTTAAGTTTGAGTCACAAAATGAAAATGAATTATTTGTTTGAAGGAAATGACTATAGCTGCATATACACTTTTACAGTAAATTCATCAAAATATAACACAGTAAAAGAAATAAAACAAAACAAAAAAACAGTGAAAAATATGGTCTGGCCCCAAAAGACATCCAGTTCTTGACCAAATAAACCCTCCTGCTAACCACTATCATCTCCTCTGGACTTCCCCTACTGCGGTAACCAAGGAACTACTACTCAATAGAAAGTTCTACAGCTGTTAATTGTGGGTGGGTTACGACCAGAAAGCACAACCTATCATAGATGCTTTCCTGTTCATCACATTTAAGGATTTCCAAAGTAAGAAATGTAACCTGGATATGAGCTGGGTACAGCTTCAAATAAAACCTCATGTATCAAAAAACACAGAAATCTATACTATGTTCCCATTTGAACAAATTTCTATTACTTTAATTACAAGGCCAATCCTTACAATTTGGTAAAATTTTCAAAAAAAACTCAAAATCTTCCCTTCATCCCTTATCCACATATTTAAAATAAACAACCTTCTCATTGATGAGTAACACGTTCTAAATACCCAAATAAGTTCCAATTATACAACAGACAAAGTTTAAAGTTAGTTGCCCCCTTTATGAAACAAAAAATAAAATTATATGAAAAAACAGAATTGACTTTTTTTCTCAATATTGGTACACAAAAATTATAATAGTCAGAATCTGCACTTACTCTTCACCCCTTTCTTCCCCTTTCGTTCCTTCTTGTACTGTTCCTTCAGTTTACTTATTAGTCCCTGGTCTACATCCCAAACCTCAGCAGTTGGGGAGAGGTCATCTTTATCTACATGCAGCATATTATTGAAAGAAAAAAAATCAGCAGTTGGCAACGCAAGCTGTTGGCAGTAAACTGTTACAGTTTCACATAATCATAATAAAAAGGTTTTAATAGCATATATTCAAAAGTACTTTAAAGGTGCAGTCTCAGTTTTGGTGATCACAACTCAAACTAAATATGACTTGTTAAGTTTCTGAACATTTAATACCAATGACAGTTAAATGGTGCTTCATATTTTATGTATCACAATTTAAAAGTTACTCTTTCAATCAACTGACATTAAAAATCTAATGTCATAAAAATAGATCACTGCATCTTTATAAAAATGTTAATAAAAATTACTCAGCCAGCATTGTAAAAGCAAATGAATGGATTACATGCGAACTACTCATAAAAGTGCAAGCTGGAAGTCAGTGCCATTTCATTGATGAAAATATTCATGCACCATTTGTCACACTGATTCTGCATGCACAGGATAACTGTACAAATAAGAGGCATTCTAGTCCAATGTTATAGTTTCAAAATACAATGTCTCATTTAATTCATACAAAGCATTCAGAGAATCCCACATCTGTGCCACCCACCCAAAGAGCTCAACATTTCATTACCTTCTTCCATTGGGTCTACAACTAAGATTAGCAAAAACCAAAAAGGAAACTCAAAATCCACTGAAGAATTTTTTACAGTTGATTTTTCAGGGTAAGATAAGCAGTAACAAGCATGGAGAAGGGAAAACATGTATTGCTATATATCTGCTGAAGATGACATCTCAGCTATTTTAGCTGAACAGTAAATGATTTAAGTAAATACTTGTGCTGAAAATATTTTATTCATAGAAAAATAGGAAACAGCATTTAAAAGAGGCAGTATAAAAATGTCTTTTATAATTATTTTAAGTATTGCAGGGTTTTCTTCAGTTTTAAAGTTGCTTTGTTATAGGGAAGTTTCACAACATTATAAAATAACTAGGATTTTTTATAACCTTAACTTAAATTTAATTAAATAAAATTATACCAAAACACCTAAACATACTTGTTAAACTTTTAATAGCTCATTATACTCTGGCTTATTAACTTCTACAAGCTCACAAGGCCTCTCTACCTTAGTCTTTTTTTTTTTTTAATCTTTTTGAGGCAGGGTCTCACTATGCAGTTCAGGCTGGCCTTGAGCTCACTTTGTAGCTCAGGCTGGTCTCCAACTTGTGATGATCCTCCTGCCTCAGCCTCCCAAGTGCTGGGATTACAGGCATGTGCCACCATGCCCGGCTCTACCTTAGTTTTGAAGTGGACATAAAAAAGTCTTTTTTCCAAAAAAAAAAAAAAAAAAGTCTTTTTTCCCCCTCATAGGCCGCTGTATGTAGCACACATAATAAATTCTCATATTTGAACAGTACACAGAAATGTAAGCATTTACTGTACCTTGAGTGTTTCCTACTACAACTGTGGCAACTTTTCCTCCTGTAACTATACCTATGATCACAGATGGACAGTATGTAAAAAGCTAAAGCCAACACTTTCAGGTAATTTGTGAACCTGAATTACTTGTTGCTAATTACTCATGACTAAATTTATATATAAGGTTTGTCAAATCTGGAAGATACAATAGTGTCTGTAATAATAATATTGACTTACACAGAAAATTAGCTTTTCATATACACTAATCATGGTTTCCTAAAAACTATGTTACATCAGGAATCTTGGTCAATTTATTGACTATGCCAAGAAAAATGTGATGGAAGAAAGTTGCATTCTTTTTAATGAAGCTAAGAATTCTTATTGTCACCTAAAGACAAATTGACATGTTGAAAGGAAATATTTTTCTATCTCAGAGACCAAAAAACCAGTTAACTAGTATTAACTTTACATAGGAATAAGGACAGAAGCATTTAATTATGGTAGCAAAACAGTTTTTAAAAAGACTTTTGTAGAAAAAAAAATTGTGAACAGCTCTAAGGCAGCAAAAGAGAGTGTGAAAAAGCAAAGGGAATGAAAAAAGAGAAGAAGCTTGAGAAAAAAATGTTACTTGCAAGATAATCTCAGTTCTAGAAAACAAAGAAACTTAGGCAGTGCAGAGAACAGGTTGGTGAATACGTATGTGCACAAACAACATCCTGAAACTTGCCTGGGTAAGTAACAGCTGATCTGACATTGCTTATAAGAAATAGACAAGAGCAAAAGGGAAGAGCCAGCATAATCTTCTACATATTAATCCTGTTTTTAAAAAATCTAGGAGGGGGAAAATACCAGGAAATGAGGGTAAATCAATTATGGGAGCATTTTTTGTCTAACAGAAAACAAAAACATGCACTAAAGAGTTGACTCCTAACAACTCAAAACCACAAGAACATGAAAATCTCTTAGGGTAACTCTGATTACCAAAGTAGAAGACTTATATACATCTACTAACTTGGAATATAAATATGTAACTAACCACTTCATGCAAATATTCAACACTTTACCCACTGTACTTAATTACAAACATTCACGTACGTATTGCACTTTTTTTACTTCTATGAGTTTCCAGAGATCATTGTTTCAAAGCACAGGAGAAAAATAAACATCTTTTTTACCTAGTCTCCATGAGAAAACAAAACTACAAATGCTATCTCATTATTTTTATTATGAGAACAAAAAATTAGTAACATTAAACTCACATCATCCAATGTAGACAACATAGAAAAGTGGATTAAAAAACTCCCTAACAGAGCAGTGGTTTCCTAAGATAAAATCAAAACTATGTGGATTCCTTATTATACAAAACCAAAAAAGATAGATTACCTTACATACTGAGGTGTGCTTCATTAAAACAAGGCTTTCTTTCTTTAGAATCTGTGTTCTTTATCCAATAATTTAAATCTAAAAACTACCTCTTTGTTTATATTGAATTTTTAAATAATTAATATAAAAGGAGTGTTTGTACTTCTACCTCTTTGTTTCACAAAAACTGAATACAAAGAACAGGCTGGGAATTTAGCTCAGTGCTACAGTGCTGGCTTGGCAAGCCAGAGATCTGAGTTTGATTCCCGGTACCAAAAAACAAAACAAAAAAAACCTAAAAAACAAAACACTACTTGAGCAGAAATGATGGACCTTTTAGAAACACTGTTGGATCCTGATAGTTTTATTCTTACAGAAAAAAAAAAAGAAGACTTCGGAACCATGTCACAATGAAGAGTCCTTTCCTTTAGTTTTAGTCTTGTCTGAAAGTTAAGAGGCTGTGTTGGTTACTTAGATAAGGACTATAGGCCACTCAAACACTGATAGTAAAAGTAAATAAAGTTTTGATAGTTGTCATTCACTAATAAATCTTCTCTTAAGAGTTAAAACTCTTTGGAGAGAAGCACCAATTAGTTCTATGTAACTGGATACTTTATTTTTAAAGAAATAATGCAAATTTGATACAAATTAACTTTTTGAAATTTTTGTTCATTCTTTTAACTAAGATTTAGATTCTATCAATTTTAGATTAAAAAAATAGGAATGGATATGTGCCAAGATGTAGTCATGCTCACTCTAAATATTTTACTAATAAATTATATGTATTTATATACTTATAAAAATATTAACTGTGGTTCTCACTTCAAAGTAGCATTATGATTTTTAATGTTCTTCCTCACATTTATCTATGAGCTTTAAATCTTCTAAAATACACTTGTATTATAAAATAATATTTACATAATTTATATATTTTATAAAATTTAGAATATTGAGGAAAAATACTTTTGAAATTATTAGAAAAATATTTCCAACACTGAATGGATTACATACAGAAACAAACATTTAAAAATTCACCTTAGATTTTTTACTGTTTCTGCTAAGCAAGAGTAAATTTCTAAAACATAGTCATTTTCAAAGCCAGGCCTGATAGCATGGTTATACTTGTAATCCCACACTCATAAAACTGAGGCAAGCCAGTGACAACTCACCTCAAAAAAATCTACTGATCAGCCAATTTCAAATAATAACTACAAAAACGTATGAAGTATGGAAACTAACCATGGTGTTAATATTCTGAATTAAAATGCTTCATTTGTTTCCATTTAGGAGAACAAAGAAATAAAGATCTGAAAGTGATGTGCTGAAATTATAAATAATGACATCTGGTAACAAAAAAATCTTTTTAAGTTATTACTCCATCTTCGTATCAAGATAGTCAATACATATTGTCTGTCTCTCCTGCTATTACTAATAGCTTCAATACATGAGGTTTTTAAATACAAGTGTTTCCTATCACCCAAATAATTAAAAATAATTATAATAATTATTCCTTTTGTTAGTAATTTTAAAAATTTGAACGTATTTAACGGAACATACTGGACACTAGCTATTACCTTAAAATATTTTTCATACTTTTATTCACTAATGGAGTTTACTTAACCTGTGCTGGCAAAAGCTTTCTCTCTTCGTTATGTTTAGATTATTACCACTGTGAATCACTTCCAAAACTTACTAGGTCCTAACACTTGTACACTGAATATCATATACAATAAAATTTAGTATCTTCATTAAATCCTGCTTAATATAGAGCTGTAATTCTGCTCAATACAGACCCAAAACTCAGGGATAGGAATTTTATTTGTACCTAAAAATAAGCCAGATAACACTATATGGGCATACTGAAAATTAAGACCTTTGGTAACCTACAAATTAAATAATGGAATATTTAAGAATGAGCAATATTTATTTTTAAAACTCTGGTAAAGAGAAAGGAATAATTTCCAAATCAACTAAATATTAAAATTTTAAATCAAGGTAAGTTTAAAAAATCAGAAGCCACATATGAAATAATTCAGTCATCAAATCTAAACGGTATGAAACACCCTGAAATTATCTAATACCACTTCTCATTGCTCTCAGTTTACCTTCCACCATACATTCAGATACACACATTACACATACAGTATTTAGTACTTTGTCCTTAAATAGATTTATTCCCACCCCCATATTTCTGTATCACCTTACCCCATTCTGTGCCATCCCCTGAACTTCGTGCTTCACCAGCTCCTTCTCCATCTTCAGCAGTCACTAAAAAATCAAATTCCTTCAGTGCTTCCTCAGTATCTGGATCATCAGTTAGGTCAGCAGCTAAACCTTCATTACCTATCTATAAAAAGGAGAATTATTTTTCTCCTAAATTTTGAGATTTTCCAGGTAATTCACAAATTCCAAACTACAGTGGTACCTCGGTTCCCAAACTTAGTTCTTTCCACAATGGTGGCCACAGAATTTGTTCCATGAACCTGGTTGCATAGCAGGAATAAACCCTGCAGGCAAAATTGTGCACAGAATCAAGTTCGTGAACTCCTCATATCACTATATACCCTCAAAGGTTCAACAAAGCTATGCCAAGATTGTGTATGTAAGGTGTGACAAAGTGATGTGGTACTAAAAATGGTAACATGGGGCTGGGGATATAGCTCAGTGGAATAAGCGCCTGCCTAGCAAGTGCAGGATCCTGAGTTCGATCCCTAGTACCGCCAAAAAAAAATAAAACAATAAAAAAAAATAAAAATGGTAACAGTTAATTCATCAAGAGTTTTTCTTTAACAACAGTATATTCACAGTTGCTCCCCCTTAAAGAACCATTCATTCATTTATACTGATAGACTGACTTTTCTCAATGAGCACTGCATAGTTGGTCCATCACTCACAGGGATATAGCATAGTAACTAATGTTTATAAGAGTGATATAACAGTGTTTTATCTCCAAGAATAAAAAATGTAGGAAAGAATCAAAATGTCTACATAACAAAGAATATTACACTTATGGAATGTGGGAGAAATATTGAAAATTGTTTCCGTAGACTGGAAGCTTGGGGAATGTTGTTTCTTCCAACTACTGTAAAATTTTCAGGGATCATAACTAAATTTACTCTTTAAAACAAAAAACTCTACATACTGAACACTACTGTAATTCACAAGTCGATACTGTACTCTACTTTCCTCCTGTAGAACCTCAAACACCTCTAAAACAAGTAAACCCATTTATTAGGTTAAAAGCAAAAGTATATTTTGGTTAATCTTTACCAAAGAATGTGACTGTTGACACCTATCTACCATTCACCCAGGCAAGAGTATCCTCACTGTAGTTTCAGTTAATTCATCACCTGTGTACTGAGTGTTCCTTGTGCTGGAGCAGAAAGGGTGTGAATTTTTTTAAGGTATAAAAAAACACCTGAACAGTCCTTTGAAAACAGGCCCTTTCTTGTCCATTTAGTGAACAACAGAGCAGATGATTCCTACTATGTGTGCATAACGCAGTAAGAGCTGACACTGAAATTTCCAAGTGATACAATAAACATGATCAATCATTTCCAAAGACACTTCAGACATCTCAAAAACTACTATGCAAATACAAGAGTATACAGCTAATAAAAACATAAAATGTATTTCGTACTTTGTGTTTATTCATCCGATGCTTGTCTTTTCCTTCTGGGATGCCTTCAATCATGTCATTTTCCTCTTCTTCATCACTGTCATCAGCATTTTCTAAGAAATTGAATGTCTCAAGAACATCACCAGAGGGCCTGCAAGAAGGAAAAAAGATGAATCCAACTACAGAATTGCAGTTCTAGTAAAATGGTTTTCTACTTTACCCCCTCCTCCTTGGTGAGTGTGTGGTACTAAAGATTAAACCCAGGACCTCACACAAGCTAGGCAAGGGCTATTTCACTGAGCTACACTCTCAAACCTGTCTATTTTTTTTTAAAACTAGCTGAATACAGCTATAGAGATACAAAAATGATTTGAAAGACTGTTTATGCTCTACAATTAAAAGTGACTGTTCATTTGTCTACTTAGTTTATTGCTCAAAACATTTTAGGTAATCACCTTGACAAAATAAAATTCTGGCACCATCAAGTACTCAAACACGCCATCATTCCTCAAAATAAAGTCAAGCAACTCCAACTTGGCATATTTTTGCAACTACAACCTCTTATTGCAAATGTTTGAGGACTAAAACACTATACATCAAAGTTTATTAGGCTTCCAGATTTAAAGTGATACAACATGTAAAAGTTATATAGAACAATTTACAGATTTTAAGAAAAAAATCTTTAATCTGCTAAAATATTTTCAAGTGTTTCAGCACCACTCATTACGAAGAAATAGGGATAATCTATTTTTACTTCCTACATCATTTTATTAAACTGGTTTGAGTTCATCTATATATAGAAAGTTTTCAGCCAGCCATGGTACAACATGCCTGTAACCCCAGCACTCTGGGAGGCTGAGGCAAGAGAATTTCAAATTCAAGTCCTGCCTGAATAACCTACAGAGATCCTGTCTCAAAATAAAAGATAAAAAAGGACTGGCAGTGTAGGTCAGTACAAAGGCCCTGCGTTATGGCTCCACACTGTAGGGGGACAGGTTAAATATCTAACAAGATAGCAACAGAATAGTAAAAACTTTAGCTGGGAAAAAGACAATGTAAAGCCTCTGCTCTACCACTAACTAGGTCCTCAAATTTGGCCTTGTTACTTAAACCTTTTTGCTTTGCTGTAAATTGTGAGTGTTGAGCTAGATCATCTCAAAAATGCTTACTAACACTTAGAAGAAAAATAATCTAAATTCAGCTCCCTCCGCACATTGGTTCCCTCCAGTAAGTCCCACTTAAGGACATAAAATAAATTTTTTTGGGGGGGGCATCTTTTTGAGACAGGGTCTCACTATGCAATTCAGGCTGGCCTACAACTCACTTTGTAGCTCAGGCTGGCCTCGAACTCATAGCAATCTTCCTGCCTCAGCCTCTAGAGTATTGGAATTACAGATTATGTGTCACCACAACCGGCAAAACAACTTTTAATAACTATTTTAATAGCATTTTAACATGACACAAGGTTTTAAGGGATCACTATACTCCACACAATCCAACCTACTGTTTCAAGGAAGTGATACACAGAGTAAATTCAGAAAGAGCTCGTACAAATACTAGTAAAAACACAAGCCAATCACAATAACAAAATGTACTTCTCAGTATGACATTTGTATTTTAATATTTGGGGATTAAAGAAAAGGCAGAACAATGTATTTGAAAAATAGGCATATAAATGAGAGGAAAAAAAGAGTTACATCTAAGAATTTAGTTTTGAACTTTGATAAAAGTACTGCTGCCCCCGAATAAAATTTTTCTTTCTATAGTGTGAAATCACTTTTCTAGGTTTTTAAAATTACAGTTAATCACAGCAATACAAGTACATGACTTTAAAACTGAAATACAGCACAACTCACAAAACAAAAAAATTGATGAACCAGAATTCACCAAAATTATAAGCTTTTGCTCTTTGAAAGACACTGTTGAAAATGTAGAGATAAGCCTATGGTTTGGGAGAAAGTATCTGTGAGTCATATCTGAGGCAACACTTGTGTCCAAAATATATAAAGAATACTTAAACTTCAATAGTAACAAATGCTAACAACCTAGCCTATTACTCTTTTATAGGTCCTGGAAGAAGTCATATGGTTGGATCAGAGACAGGAATTCTCGTCTTCAGAGTATAAAAACCAGCAGGAGCAACATGTTTCTGCTTAGTTCACCTTGCCCCTCAAGTCTCATAATACTGGCAAGGAGATCATCAGGTAAATGCTCTACATGCAATATGTCTGAATCACAGTTAAGAAACTCTGAGCTTCTGCAATTTGAATCTTTTTATACTAGACTGTGAACATGACTGCCCAGAATATTCTGTTTTCCTGGGTTCTCAGATGTACATCCTGAGATAAACCAGAATAAAAGGGCAATCAGTGCTGCTGTTCACAAGATGCTCCAGACACACGAGACCCATGGAGAATGATTTCTGAAAAATGCATAAATAAATAAATAAAACAAAATGGAAATGAGGTAGTGTTTTTAAAAAACTGCTGTAACTGGCAAGGCAAAATGGGACTTTAAAAATTAGCTATTTCGCTTTATAGAGGAGCAGTTTCTACAAACTTCCTCAGGCCTAGGACGTATCCCACCAGTCCTACCTCTGCTCAGTTCAGATGAATGGACAGACTGCAGCTGTGGGCACCAGGAAGTCGAAGTCCAGCTTCATTTCCATAGGTCAGGAAGGGAGTGGTCTAGGTCTAGGCTCAGCAGGGATGCAACGACTTTGGGCACATCTAATACTTTACTGTATTCTTTCCCCACACTCTTCCTTGCTATCAAGAACCCTCACACACACCTCTACGTGGTGAGATGGTGATACGGTTTGTGAGGCCCCTCACCTACTCAGAGCTAGCTTTCATTCTGTAAGAGGCAAGCAGGCAAACCTGAGAGGATGGACCTAAGGGACTGATAACACTAAGAGGATGGCTTAAATGACAAAATACAGTTTGGAATGAAGTTGGCAACTTACAAAGTACAGAAAGAGATATGAAAAACTGTAAGACTAAAGAATGAAATACAAAATCAGTCAGCAAAGAACAGCCAGGCAACCTCTAACGCTCTGCTGAGGTTATCTAAGAATAACTAGAGGGTCATCAGGATCGTCTGTAAAATTTCTTAAAATGTAATTTCTACTATAAAATACACTGGATGGGGAGCACATAGTTCTAAAGAATTTTACACAATTTGTGAGGAGTAACACAGTTTCCTGACCCACTCTCCCTACCTCTCATTCCTCTATACTAGGAACAATCCATTTTTAGACTTAATTTTTTTTGCTATTTCTATCCTAAACAATACCCTTAGACTGTTATTTCTTGAAGAAATATTGTTATGTCTTTCCATTTTACTTTGGATACATTCCAGGTGCACTGCAAAGTGTTCTCTGAGAGTTCTTTGCCTCTCTTGTGTATCAGACCTCTTTTGAATTCTACACTTTCCTCTTTGCATTACTCTCAGATTGCTAAGTAAATTCTCCAAAAGCATCCAGTAGTAAATCTGAGATTTTTCCTACACTCACAAACAGTAATTTGCCTCAGTCTACAAAACTAAATAGAAATCACTTTCCCTGAGAATCCTGAAGGTACTATTCCACTGTACTACTTTCCAGCTTTGCATATTAATTTAATCTGGCTCCCAATCTTTTCAATGTGTTCTGATTTTTCCTATCTGAAATACTTTAGAATTTTATCTTAATTTTTAGTATTCATAATGATGGCCTCTGTATTTATCCTTACAATTACTTTTATATAGTACTTGAAGAAAATCTTTTCAATCTGGAAACATACTTAGAAATATATTTTGGAAAGACATTTTAGAAAATTTTCTTATATTATTTCCTGAATAGTCTTTTGAATACCATTTCTTCATTCTGCCTCAGAAACTCCTAGTTGAACACTGACACTCGACTTGAGCTGTGAATTTTCCTATCTCATCCCCCAGTCCTCTGGTATTTTTTAAGTCTTATTTTTCTCTTTATCTTTCAAGTTTTTCAAGTTTTGTTTTTTCCTTAAACTGGTGCTAGAAATCAAATCCAGGGCCTTTCACATGCTACCCACATACTATATCACTGTGCTATATTCCTAGCTCAAGGATATTATTTTTAGAATCTTTTTTATATCTAACTGTACGTTCAAAAATATTTATTTTTGAATATTTATTTTATAGCTTTACTGTCTTCTCTTAATCCTTTCAGGATAGTAAAGTTTGCAAAGTTTTCTGTGAGTTCTTTTTTGTTTGGTTGAAATGTTTGGTTTCTAATTTTCACACTTACATGTCTTTCCTTAAGTTTTTACAGTGAAGAATGAGGCATTGCCAAGCTAACTGAACTGTACTGTGTACATGGATGTTATGGTCTGAATGCCTGCATCCCTCCAAACTTCTGATGTTGAAACCTATCCCCAGTGTAATGATATTAGAGGTAGGTCCTTTGGCAGGTGACTAGGAATGCATGAATGAAAGCCCTTACAAAGGAGTCCAGGAGGGCATCTGTGCCTTTCACTGTGTGAGGATGGTGACAGGTCAGCGATCTGCAATCTGAAAAGGGGCCCTCATCAGAACCCAGTCAGACTAGCAACAGCGTCTAAAGGCTTCCTGGCATCTAAAATAGTAGAAAACAATCTCTGTCTTCTATAAGCAACTCTGTCCATGGTATTTTGTTATAGCAGCTCAAAATGATGACGAAAATGGATGAGTCTTTTCAAGCGGCTAGCTTCACTTTTATAGGACACAATAGAGGCCAGCCACTTCATCAGCACATCCCAAATGTCAGTTTATTCGGTCTTTCCAATTAACAAGATCCATTTCAGTATCGTTCTGGTTTGTGTCTAGATGGCCCCACAAAGCCTCATGCAATCATAGCTGAGGCTTTCAGAGATAGCTGGGTCTAGAGTGAGACACTGGGATCGAGGGGTGTGAATTACTAAATCAGCCCGCCGATTCTCGGTGTGGACAACAGGAAGGTTCGTCCTAGGTATGACTGCTACCCAGGTAAGGGCACGCGGCCTGGGTGGAATGTAAGGGACAAAAAAGGGCTGCTGTTGTCGCTGCTGCTGCTGCCTCCTGCCTGCTGTGAGATGCCATGCTACCCTGCCTTGGAGCCAGCTGATTATGGACTGAAACCTCTACAAACTGTGAGCCAAGATTAACCTTTCCTCCTTTTACCGTATTTGTTAGGTATTTTGCCTCAGCAATGACAAAAGTAACTAAGACAAATACCATGCTTGGAATGAATATAAATAAATAATAAATTCAGCTGCCAACGCAGCTTATAAATGGGACCTCAACGCTCAGCTATGGATTTTCATTTAACTTTACCACTTTCATTCAGTACAATAACCCAGCCTTCAGTCATTTTATTTCTTAAAGAAAGAAGAAAGAGGCCAGGCATGGGGGCCCACGCCTGTAATCCCAGCACTCAGGAGGCTGAAGCAGGAGGATCATTGTGAGTTCAAGGCCAGCCTGGGCTACAAAGTGAGCTCAAGGCCAGCCTGAACTATATAGTGAGACTCTGTCTCAAAAAGACAAAGAAAAAAATTTAAAAAGTCAAGCATCATTGGTTCATCTCTACAAGAAAATGTACTTCCATACTTCAGTGTGGGAGAGAAGTGCTCAACTGTACAGAATGGAAGAAGGGAGTTGAGATTAAGCTTCTTAAGTAAACTTTAAATGGATTCTGTATTCATTGTCTTATCTAAATCTGTGACTCCTGAGTACCTCATAGCTCCAATTCCTTACCTTTTCACGATGGGAGGGGTATTGGGACTAGAATTGGCTCGTTGCTTTTCTCCACCTATTGCTCCCAAATGCATTTATGCTTTCCTGGGAGCACTAAGTCAGCTGTTACTCCTCCATTTTCTTCCCAGCTTCCAAAACTTGTGAAAGTCTCCCTATCTTATGAACAGTACATTCTCTCATTTCTTTAGTATGTCCTTTTTTTTTGTCCTCATGTTACTGCACTTAAGCCCTTCAGTCATTTTGGCATAATTTCTAGAAGGCTCACCAATAAAACATGCCTATAACCTATCATGTCTAAATGATAGTCTATTGTATAATTTTTTCTACGCCAGCTATTCACTGCTCTCTCACGTTTTAAAAAGGTAAAAAACAGACAAAAATTAATATACCCACATAAAGGGAAAATAAAATGATGCCAAGAGTTAAAGTTAGTAACATTTAAAAAGCAAATTTTCTAGAGGTAAGCCACGAATCTGGCCCAGAGATTCTGAAAAGGAAAAAGGAAAAAGGGACCGATAACTGGATGTTCAAAAGTAAATCAGACCATTACTAAGCAGCAGTACAATCTTCCCAACTATGAGAGCTCTGGGGATGCTCTCAATAAATCTTCATTAAGGAGACATTTTATATTATGATGTACTACAAACCTACAACATCCTCTTCTCATAAATAAAAAACTACATCAGTGATAGTCATTTAGCAGAATCTTGTACACACTACTCTTGGTGAGATCACCCCTCAACACAATACCAAGCCTTTGCATAGCACTTGCTATGTGACAGGTCTTTTTCTGTTTTACAATAAATTATCTCTTCTTCACATCAATCTTACAGTCCCCATTTCACAAATGAGGAAATGTAGGAAAAGTACTCTGCCCAAAGTCACAACTAGAAAGTGGTAAAGTCAGGATTCAAATTCAGTCTGTCTGCAGAATTCATATTCTTAACTGTCAGGCATATTGATTTCAAATTTTGTGAGTCTAAAACTTATCATTGCTCTACTAAAGGACAATAAGTCTGCTTCTCACTTTTTCTATCAGGACGTGATAAATACTATTTTGCTGAAATCTCTCCATATGTTGAATCATTTTCTTCTTCCTAGGTGTTTTCAAATAACGCTAATAATGGATCAACCATAAAAACAACTAAATTTGTGCAGAATCAGAAAACCTAAGTATGCTCATTACAAAGGAAATCAGGTTTGAATAAAGTAACTATTACCTAAATGTCCACTGATAGATGAATGGATAAAGAAACGTGATGTTTGCACACAATGGGATATTATTCAGTCGTGAAAAAGGAAATCCCGTTGTATGTGACAATATGGATGAGCCTTCAGGACGTGATGCTACCTAACATAAGCCAGTCACAGAAGATCTACTACTGCACATGTTTTTAGGAAGTAAAAGGAATGAAGTACTGACACAGGCTACAGCATTAGTAAACCTTCAAAATATGCTAAGTCAAAGAAGCCATTCATAAAAAACCATGTTGGAAATATCTAGAATACTCAAATCTGAAGAAATAGAAAGTAGACTAAAATGTACCAGTAAAACTTTTGAAATGTAGACTAGTGGGTTGCTCAGAGTTGGAAGTGTGGGGAATGGCTGCTAAATAAATATAGGGTTTTTTAGGATGATGATGCTCTAAATGAAGATTGTACTAATGACTGAACAATTCTGAGCATTCTAAAAATACATTAAATCATGCTCCTTCAATGTGTGAATTTTATGGTATATGAATTATATACTGTACCACAAAGATTTTTTTATAAAGGTATAGGTCTAGTAGCTCCCTGAGCCCAAGCCCAATATCAAGTCTTGCTCCTAAATAACCGCTGCTCATTCTTGAGGTAAAGGAGCGCTACAACTCAGTAAACACTGACAAACCTAAACATCAGAATGTTAAACACTTCAGAACTATATGAAATCGATCTCAAGTCTTCCTTTCAACTTTGCATCTATTTGAGCCAAACGGGTCACTGAGGGCGCCCCGGCAGCGGAGCAGCCACAGCTGCTCCGCAGTGGACCCCTCAGCTGCTCTGCTGTGGGCCCCGCGGCAGCTCCGCAGTGGGCCCCATGCTGCTCCGCTGAGGGCCCCATGGCTGCTCCGCTGTGGGCCCCACGGCTGCTCCGCTGTGGGCCCCACGGCTGCTCCGCTGAGGGCCCCACGGCTGCTCCGCTGAGGGCCCCGTTGAGGGCACCTCATGGACTGGACCCACCCCCACCCATAGCATGGCAACGGGGTGGAGCTGGGTGGTCCACTGTGAGCATATGTGCTTTTCCACCTCTGACCATGGCAGTTTGTATACACCCATGTATGTTATAGTATAGTCTGATGCAGCTATATCTCTTCCCAAGGCGAGAGTCCAAGGGTATAGATAAACCCTGGAGTACAGTTATTATCACAGGGAAGATGACTGAGTGGTAGGGGAACGGAGATGAGGGAGGAGAAAAATTGAATGATCGAATGGGCCATCATCTGTGTAACTGAGTAACAAAGGTGAAGGTAACATTATGTAGGACAGCATCCAGAGCTAATTCCCTTCTGTGTTCTCTATAATTCTGTATTTCTTCAATCATTTTTGTATTAACAGAAGTGAAGATAACTTTATAATATACAGCATCCAGTGCAAATTCCCTACTATCTTCTCTATAATTTGGTATTTCCTTTAATGTTTTTGTGTTAACTAATGTGAAGATAACATTATGTAATACAGCATCCAGTGCTAATTCCCTACTATATTCTGTATAATTTTGTATTTTCGGTATTGTTTATGGCTTATTCTGGTTCATATTTCTCCATTCTTTTGTCTTTAAAATTAAAAAAAAAAAAAAAAAAACTTTGCATCTGTTTCAGAACTAGAGCTGTTCTCTTGGCACCAAATAGTTATCAGTTTAAAAAACACCTACATGCAAAATGTATTTGCCCACAGTGACATTTAGGGGTGGAGGGAGAATCTTTAAACCTGAATTCTGCTTTAAAAGCTATTAATACTAGTAATAAGAAGCAAAGCAAATTTATAATATCCATTATTTAAACAACATTAACCTACAAGTATGACTCGCACCTTTTGATTTCTTGTCCTTTTTGCTTAGAAGATTCACCACCATTCAGAATCTGTTCTAAATTCTTTGTTTCTACGGATCCATTTGGTTCTGAATTAGACAGTCCAAGTAATGACCTTACCCGCTGAGACCGCACATCTAGTATTGTATCTGTGTAACCTACTTCCTGAAGATACCTATAAGAGAAAATTAAAGTAGTAAATTTCACATCATGTTAACACCTGCCACACTTAAAAACCACATGAAAGGATTTTTAAAATTATATTCTTCCTGTCTTCTTCTCTACTGAACAGTTCCAGTTCTAAGAGAACAAGGTCAATTACAAACCAAAACAAATATGCACTGGTGGCAAACCTACAGCACATGTGCTGCAGTGTGATGTCTGTTTCATTGAAAGCTCTAAAGTCAGTTGTGGTGGCACAACTCTGTAATCCCAGCACTCAGGAGGCTGAAGCAGGAGGATCCCTTCAAGTGCAAGGCCAGTCTTGGCAACACAATGAGTTCAAGGCCAGCCTGAATTACATGGTGAGACCCTGTCTCCAATCCCATCCCATCCCATCCAATCCAATTCAGTCCAGTCCAATCCAATCCAAATCAACCCCCAAAAGCAGCTCTAAAAGGTTTGCCCTTACAACAAACACTATGGCTAATAGTAAGGGCCAATCATTTTAAAACCCAAAAAACCCAGTGTTTTAAAAGCTTTTAAGAGTTGATGAGATAGGTTTATCTAAAAGTTGATGAGATATGTATATATGTGTGACTGTATACATGGTTATGTGTGTGGATAATTTTTTTTAATGTACAAAGAATGGTAGAGATTCAGCAGAACTGAAAATAGTGACACGCTATATTTAAACCTAAGGTTCGTAAGCAGAGATCACTGAACAGGGTAAGTCTGGCATCTCACACTCTATGTCATTCCTCTAGTTCTGTGGTTTTCAAATTTTGCTTTTATCTAAACCAGCTTACTTAACTTTTGCTTCAGGATGACAGTGGAAGGAAGAAAGGAGCTGGATGATGATGTATTATGGATTGTGAATGACTTTATGTGACCAAGTATTTAAGAGGTTAAGGAAGGGTGCTAATGGAAAACTTTAAATAGTGCTTGCCAAAGAGTAAAGGAATTTGAGGTAAAAGCTAGTGAGAGGAGAACCGTCAGGCCACTAAGAAAGCAGGAAGTAAAAACAGGAAAATGAATGTGACAAATGTAAGATCTCATCTTTGTAACTTCATACACAAATAAATGGTAATAACATGAAAGAAGGTGTAGGAATTTTGGCAAATTTTCACATTTCTAGCTCAGCTGGCTAGCTGATATCTCCAATTAAAGGAGAATAAAGAGTCAGAATCAAATTTACAGGGTACTGATTACACAACCATATGGTATTTAGCAAGAAAGTCAAGTGACAATGTTTATTAGGCACATGGATAAGTAGTAAGAGCTCCGAAGACTATGTAAGGCCCTGGGTTTATCTGATGACAGTAACAAAAGCTCAGGAGAGGCTGGACTGGTCAGACAGATTTGGGTTGTTAAGTCTTTGATGGTATTCAAAGCCATGGATTTAAATGAAATTAGCCAAGATTAAACACACAAGAGAAGATAAAGCCTGTGAACATCAACTTCTAAAAGGCTAGAAAAATAAACTCAAAAGAAAGTTCAAATACTTGAGAAATGGGAGGAAGGGAGACAACAGCAGAGGCTAACATCATGGCCTCGAAATTTGTTTCAAAAATAAATATCAAATACTTCGAAGAAGCATTTGAACTAAAAAAAATCTCTTCTTGATATGTTTTGACAGCTTCAGCATTGAAACAGAAAACAGACTAAACATCTAAAAAATGCCATCCTTACATTTGACTATTAAGTCAAAGGGAAAGAAAAGGACGAGTAGAGATCGATTATAAACCCAGGAGATGGGATGAGGCATTATGAAAGAAATACCATGCAGCTGATCCCTCTGCAGCTGTCCCAACTCTCCTGAAACATGCAATCCTCTTTCGGAGGAGACCACTACCTTGCACCAGAGTCTCTGGTTTGAACGAATTCCCAACATCTTAAACAACCTAGGTAAAAATTACTAACTCTCATGTAGTTATTTGATCAAGTCAGCCCAATTCTAATCCTTCTCAGAACTGTTCTGTGGAGCCAGGCAGTTGCCATTCAAAAAAAGGAAATTGCCAACAGAACAGAATAAAGCGGACATAGAGGAACAGAAAATCAGAGAATAAGAACATATCCTAGGTGTTTTCCATCTCTGAGAGGTCCTTCAAGCTACTTGATTCCTGACAGTTTGTTGTTGAACTTTTCCTTCAATTCTGCTCATCACACCATGGAAACTTCCAATCAAAAATCTGTTGTTCATTTTTCAATCACTGTAAGTCTGGAAACTGAGGTAATGAATAAAAGAATAAATTTACAGAAAGAAAAGTAAAAATTCTGAGGTTGCTCTTACTGAGTAGCCTTTATATTTTCAGTGAGGTAGATCCTGAGGTATTTTAATGAAAAGTAAAACAGAATAAGCTAAAGCGTGGTAAAAGTTTAGAATATCCACTGAGAACAATGGGAACAGGAGGTGATCAGGGTTATGGGTTAAAAAACAGTTCTCTGCCATGTTTAAACAGGAAACCTTGAACATGTAATATTATTTACATGACTGTATTTTTGATCCAAGAGTTAATTAGAAATAGAAGCAAACAGAGTGAACTAGAGTGGGATTTTACAGAAAGGCAGAAGAAACCGGTAATGAAAAGGTGAGCAAAAAACTTCCCTGCACTAGAAAAGGGTGACAGATCAAAGGCTCTCTAAGGAGCCAAGGAAACAGAAGTAGATCTCAGCTACTAGGGAAGGCAATGCAGAGGGATCACAAATTCAAGGCTAGCTCAGGCAACTTAGTGAGACCCTGTTTCAAAATAAAATTTTAGAAGGATTGAGGATGTAGCTCCACTGTAGGGCACATTCCTTAGCACATGCAAGGCCTTGGGTTCAATTCCCAGCACCACAAACAAACCAAACCACCTACAGGTAGGGAAGACAAAAAAGAAAATAAGGTAGATTAAGGAAAGGCCAGAGGGCAAATAACATTATACCAGGCATGAGGGAGGTGGCACAGCTGATGACTACTGAGGTAAGAGAATGTTCCAGAGGCAGAGCAGTTCTGGGTAAATGATAAGATCATGTCTGACCACACTTCTCAGGCTTAAAGAAGTTAAGGTGAGTATGCATACAACTGAGAAGATTGAGAAACTACAAATTACCTAGCACATCAGCAGGACCAAAGCACTGATGTTTTCAAAATGTAATGAAAGACCAGCATTCGGGGCTGAGACAGGAGGATCACTGCAAGTTCAAGGCCAGCATGGGCCACATGGAGAGCTCAAGGAAGCCTGAGCTAGACAGACAGACACCTGTCTCAAAAAGAAACAAAAGTGGAACAACAAGTAGATAAGACAACCAACAGATTTGCCACAGCAAGTACTTCTAACGCAACAAAAAATTCAAATGTGAAGTTTCTCCAAAAATTCAACTAAAAGGATTGGCAAAACAGTTCTGAAAAAAATGTCAATTAATTTCCTTCCCTCAATCATTTACAACACAACTTGAAAGAAACTGAATCTATGAATTTTGTAGTCACAGGGTTCGAGGGGTCTATACTGTTACTGTTCTGGCCTTCAGGTCTCTTCAGTCTCTTAAACATTTACCTGACAGCAGGAAATCATCATCATCATCCTAAAATTTGGAAGAAATGAAGTTTTACAAGGCGATTCAACTATTTTAAAAAATCCAATTATCTACAAAGCAAACAGAACAGCAATATGAAGAACATACACTGGCTGACTACAATTAAATGATTTTTAAAACCAGGATACTTTTATACCTAGTACCTTGAAGAAAGTGGAAAATAAAACCATTACTCACTGTCTTAACAGCTGTCTGCCTTGCTTCCATGTTAACTGGCTATTCTGAGGTGCTGTGGGAGCCTCTGTGTCTTTGGTTTCTTCTAAAATTAAGGAAAAAATGTTTTACATACATTATTTCAATTCTTGATAACAATGCCCAAGTTTTCTTAGGAATAAATTCCCACAAAACATACCTAAACAGTTTATAAAAGACAGGAAAAAATAATTTAGAGTATTTACAATCACTTAGGTACTTCCCTACCCATTTAAAAATTGGGAAAACCCAAGAATACTTTATTTTTATGAAGGATTCAACAGCCAAAGGCCGGCTGGGTGTGGTGGCACATACCAGTAATCCCAGCACTCAGGATGCTGAGGCAGGAGGATCACTGCCAGTTCAAGGCCAGCTAGGGGTACACAGAAGCTTAAGTAAGGCCAGTCTGAACTGTACAGTGAGATCCTGTCTCAAAAAAAAAAAAACAAACATCCAATCAACACAGCTAAAATACTGGGCATGTGTAAAAATACCAAAGAGTCTATGCATGTAGAACTTAAGTCTGAACTGTCAGACCTTTTCTAGTTAATTTCATTTTTAAAACTAAAAGTTAAACTAGAAAATAAGTTTTTATAATAAAGAGCCAAGTTTTGTTCTCAGGCAACAAAGTGTTTACATTTAATTCATTTCTTTCAAACTGCTGGGAACTGACTCCAGGGCCTCACACATGCCAAGCTAGCACTCCACTTATGAGCCACACACACCCTAGGTATACGCACTTCAAAAGAGTAAAGCGGCCCGAAGCCCTGGGTCCCATCGCACATACAAAGTTCATTAAACAGTGTAATCTCAACTCTCAACTAGTATCCCTAGAGTGAAATTTAAAACTGTTTTTACCCTAATATTATATAAATGTTTTCCATAAATTCTCATTATTAAAATAAAAGCAGTGAAGATGAAAGGAGCGTGGAAGACTGATCCGCACACTTCATGCTGAAAACTGTCACAGCGGTGCAGTTCTTAGGCACTCACATGCGTCAGTCACTCACTGTCAGTTTGTAGTAACTCCAATACTACACACGACTTATCTCACCCCAACGATCTCTTATTGGCATTATCTCATTCTTCCCCCATATAAACAACTGTGATTTCTAAAAATGATGACCTCATTCTAACAGTCCCCTGCTTACTTTTCTACTTACAAAATTTTTATTTTTAAACCATATAATCAATGTAGAAGAAAATATCTTTAAAAAAAGAAGATCACTATTACCAAAAATTAACAAATACAGGGGCTGGGAGAAGCTCAGCGGCAAAGCACCTGTCTGGCAACATCCTTCTCTTCCTGCCCTTTTTTGAGACTGGGAACCCCTATGTTGCCCAGACTGGCCTCAAACTCCGGAATTCAATCAATCCTCCTACCTCAGCCTCTCAAATAACTGGGACTGCAGACACAGACCATCAATATCACATAATATGCTACTGAAAATGTATGCCTATAGTTTAACGAGTCCTTCAATGACAAAATTAGTTTTTGTTCTTTCACATTACAAAGTTGCAAGCAATATTGTTGAAGCATATCATATATCTACAGCTTAATGAATTTTTTAGACATACCCAAGTAAGTAGCACCTAAATGAAGTAAAAAACTAGCGCCCCTAAAAGCATTCCTTATCACTCCTTCCAGTCACGAGCAATTCTAGAAAGGGTATGTAGCATATCAGCCAGGTGATGTGGTGCACAGGTTCAGGAAGCTGAGATAGGAAAATCACCAGGAGTTCAAGGCCAGCCTGCCTACATAGTGAGACCATGTATCAATCAATCAATCAATCAATCAATCAATGGGATCAGTACTATCTTGATTTCTAGATATTACTTTTTAAATTTGATGTAAATGATTTCTTTCCCTTTTTACATTTATGTGACCCATCCACACTGTCAGGTCTAGCTGTAGTTTGTTCAGTTTGTCCCTAAACAACACTCCATTATGCTACTTAATGCAGGGTGTTCTTGTGTTCAGATTTTCACTGTAAAACTATGTTGTGGCTCCTATAAATAGAACACTTTGGTATTGTTTTAGTCAATTTAACTTTATACAGACAAAACAGTAGTTTTAACCACAATTTTAGCTGTGGGCAAGAGAGGTTTATGTGCTAATGATCTTGCTTTATACAAACTATTTCACTGAGACCACTTAGTCCACTCTGACTCCAGCTTAACTTCTATCTCAGGAACAGTGAGTATGCATAGGGGATAGCCCTCTAGTTTTAAAAAGCGTCTGCTTATTTTGTGAATGTGCTAGCCATACCGGAAAGAACGTGTCTGAAATCTGTGAGATCACTAAGCTTTGGTGAAGCCATGTACTATCTCTAACTGTAAGAGGACTGCTGTAATAATTACCTCAGAATATGTAGGCCTTCAATTTTCCTATCATTTATGCTTGCTTTCCCAAGGAGATCACAGTGTTATTTCCTAGCATCAGAATGAGCCTCCATAATCACTGAAAAGCCTGACCAAAGAAAACCCATGCCACTCCTATCTTGATCTTGGCTTTATTTACATGACAACTTAAACATAATAAATGGTTCTACTGATAAAAATGAAAGTGGAAAGGATTAATAAATCAATTTCAAGTGGTTTTCTTCCTTCCTAACCACTATTAAGCTAAAAACTAATTTGATTTTTAATACCTGACTTATAATACCTCAGTAAAAAAAAATCCATACCCAAGTTTCCTAACATATATGCTTCGACTTTATTATTTACAGAAACAAGTACAAAAAAAAATACTGTATATCCCAACAAAGAGCACATTTGTTTCTTGCCTTAATAGACAGCATTCAAGATCAGCACAGGGTTCAGTTTGTCCCATTATCAAAAACAAGTAACTAAGCTCTACATATACTATAAAATAAATTGTTCCCAATATTCCCAAGTCTTGGCCATATAAATCAAAATGTTTATTCTTCTCAAACTATAGTCACATGGAGTCCTAAAATTAACACTGAACCGTTAGCTCTTTCCTGGATCCAACCCTCTCTCTCTGCTGTGTAATTATTCATCAGACACCATGCTGGCGCTCACTAGGATGAGCTGAGTAAATTGGAGGTAATATTTTGTTTCTCCTTCAACCTTATTTGGCTGTTGTTATACTTTCAAATCCAGTCAAATTTCCGGTATTTTAGGACTACAGTGAGTTATTTAGATCTTCTCCAGATTAAACAAAAATTTTATTATTTTTTAAATAATAAAAAAAATAAACATATAAGATAGGACAAAAATTGCCTACAAGTGAAAAATAGCTACATTAGTGCTGTGCAGTTGCAATTACTACGAAAAATATAGCCATGCTTTTACACAGGTTTCAATGCAAGGGAAACAGAACAGCAACCTCAGGACTGGGATGTAGATAAAGCTATTGATTTTTACCCACATTTAGTATTTCCTCCAAGTTTTAGGATGTTTATAATAGTCAACCACCTTTCTTATGCTATGAAAGCAAAATGAGGACAAAAAGAACAAGTCCATTACATAAAAACAAGCTTTAAAAAAGTAACAGAAAAATCAAATTTACCTGATTCAAAGGTTGGCATTTTCAAATCACCTTGGTTCAGTTCTGTGCCATACTTTAATTTGTGGTACTTTGCCCTGAAATTTTGATAATAAATTGGTAAAAGAGTAACCACTTCCTTTTCTAAAGTTAAGTGACTATTGCTATATATTATTCCAGTAAGAAAACATAATATGAATGTCTCCTTTACAGTTTATTTACAGCCGGGCATGGTGGTGCACTCATGCAATTCTAACACTTGGTAGGCTGAGGCAGGAGCAGCATCACAAGTTCAAGACCAGCCTGGGCTACACAGTAAGTTCAAGGTCAACCTGAACTACACAGTGAGACCCTGACTCAAAAAATGATATAGCTAGATAGATAGATAGATAGAGATATACTTGCAAAGAACATTCAAGAATATACTGCTATAAAACAAAACAAAAATGGTAAATCACTCAAGTAATGAATCCAGAATTCCTGGTTTCAAAAACACATCAAAACTGT
Organism: Dinomys branickii; assembly: GCA_004027595.1. Taxonomy (NCBI): domain Eukaryota; kingdom Metazoa; phylum Chordata; class Mammalia; order Rodentia; family Dinomyidae; genus Dinomys; species Dinomys branickii. The sequence goes on along the minus strand of PVLD010012224.1, from coordinate 19,958 downwards.
TCTATTTTATTCATACAAGGAAATAAAGCATACACATACCTTTCTTGTTTTAATGCATATTCTAACATCTTTATTCTTCTTACTAAATCCTTCTTCAAATTTTCTTGACCTTTTCTTTCTCCTTGTAAAAATGCTATCCGTGCCTAAAAACATAAAATACACATTTATTTTTCCTTAAAAATACATAGGTAAGTATAAAAAAAAGTAAGTTTTGTACTTTAACTTATGATTGCAAGATTTTAAAATGAGCAATACTTTCTCGGTAACACAATCAGTTTAAAAACAAAGGTAACCATAAATTAGCCATTTGCTTATAATCCTTTAAGGTCCCTAATATTATTGTGTAATATTTACATAATATTCAAGGGAAACTTTTGGTCACAAATTGCACTTATGGGAGAATGTACAAAACCATGGGTTAGATCACCAGCATCTCTCTCTCCCTCCTTCTCTTCCCTCCCTCTCTCCCTCCCTCCCTCCCCCGTCTCTCTCTCTCTCTCTCTCTCTCTCTCTCTCTCTCTCTCTCTCTCTCTCACACACACACACACACACAGTCTGCATTCAATTCCTAACATAAAAGTCACAGAGTACTATGATTAGAGTTACAAAAAGAAATGATTTAGAATATTAGGTATTAAAGTAACACTACCTCAAAAGCACCTCTTGCCAGGTATAGTGGCACACACCTGTAATCCCAGCACTCAGGAAGCTGAGGCAGGATTACCATGAGTTTGAGGCCAGCCTGGGTTACATGGTGAGTTCAAAGCCAGTCTGAACTGCATAGGGAGACACTGTCTCAGGGGAGGAAAAAAAAAAAAAGGAACAAAACTAAAAAAGCCCTCCTCAAAACCACCTCCTTCCTGAAATACTTAAAAATTAATAATCTTAAAAAAAAATTAATAATCTCTTCCACTCTATTACCCCTTCCAGAGTACTGAAAATATTTTGCTATCATTTCTTTCATGACCTCATTTTCTATTGTAACAGCAATATTTGTTTCTTAATTGACTTATTTATTGTGAAAGTCAGTTCTCTGCCTTCAACTGGCCCTCCCAGGTATGTCTGCCTCTTTTATCCATCACGCACATCATTCATAATAAAACCAAGCTGCACAGGAGGTACAACTTGCCTGTTGGGATGATGCAGATGTCTGCTCAGGGTGCAAAAGGACTTTCTACAATCACAGTGAGCATGGGATCAAAGCAGGCATATTCAGGTGGATATTTAATGCGTTAATTATGGAGTGTTAACAGAAATATACGAGCAAGAGGACCAGCTAAATCAGTTTGATTAATGAAACACCTAAGTAACAAATGCCCACTGTCATCAAAAACTATTCTGCACTACCCTACAATATGCACATGGAACAACCATGACTCCATAACATTCAAGAAGCTAAAAACAGCTATATAAACTTAAAAGTACAAGTTTCCAAATAAAAACAAAGGTTGAAAAGAAATGGTAAATGTTCAGAACTTAATATTCTATGATCCTAGAGAGACTGGCATCACTTACTATTCTTTTAAACTATGAGTAAAAGGTAAGATAATGTCAGGCTCATTACACGTTTCAAGAAAGATTTCTAATTGGGTTTTCCTCCTATATAGACCATTTTTTAAAATTAATCACTATAAAGCTAGTATGTGCTCCCAATGTTTAGATCTCAAAAGCATTCCACAATTACTAGTGGAAAAGTTGAAACTCATTTTATCCTGCTTAAGTAGTTAATACTGGTGGTTTTCTTACTGAAAAATGTAGTACAAACTATGCGAAAGTCATATCATACGAGATTTAAAAGGGGCTCGGGTACATGGTGATGCATCACTTAGGAGGCTGAGATAAGCGAATTCAAGTCCAGCCTGGGATACACAGCAAGTCTGTCTCAAAATACGGAAGAGAGGGAGGGAGGGAAGGGGCTTAACCAAAAATTTGGAGAAGGGGAAGAAGTGTAAGAGAAGTCACAAGAGCTCTGGACAATGGACTTTCCAGTTATTCTTATAGGTCATAATATAGCACCATCTCTGCAAATAAACACTTAAAAACCTATTTATAGCCAGGCATGGTGGTGCATGCCTTTAATCCCAGCACTGAGGAGACTGAGGCAGGAGGACTGGTTTGAGGCCAACCTGGGCTACATAATGAGTTCAGGGCCAGCCTGAACTACACAGTGAGATCCTGCCTCAAAAAAAAAAAAAAAAAAAAAAAACAACTATTTACAAGGAACATTTACAGGGCATCAAAAAAGGAAAGTACCTAGGAATAACCCAAATGTAAGATCTCTGCATGGAAAATTTAGAAATTTAACTATGGCATTAAAAAGAACCTAAATGGACTGGTAGATGCATTACTATAAAACCACTGAATGAAATGAACCAAAGGATTTAATTCCAATCAAACCTTTGTGTGTGTGTCTCAAACTTTGCAAGATGATTCTAAAATTTCAAAAGAATTCAACATGTCAAATTTACAAGAGAATTCAAACAGCCATGACAATCGTAAGTAATGAGGAAAGAGACATTGCTCTACCAGGCATTGAGATACTTTATAGATCTATAAAAAGCAAAGAAACAGCCCAAAAACAAACTAATGTATCAAAGGTCACATGATTCATAAAAGATGACAGTGCAAAATACTGAGGGAAGAATGGTCACTTTGAAAACTTAAACTGGGACTGGTAGCACACTCCTGAAATTCCAGCACTCAGAAGGCTGAGGCAGAATGACTGCCATGAATTCGAGGCCAGACTGGGCTTCGTAGTGAGATCAAATAGCCTGAACTACATAGTGAGGCCCTGTCTCTAAAAAAACCATAAAAAAAACAAAAAATAAAAGAAAAACTACTTAACAAACAAGGTACTCATATGAGGAAAAAATGAGAACGAACTTCTGTAAAACACAGGTCCAAAAGGATTAAAGATCTACATGTAAAAGCAGAACAATAATGCTTTTAGGAAATAACATACCTTCAAGGTCTCAGATTAAGGAAAAATTTTTATCTTAAACAAGATAAAACCATCAGCCATAAAGAACAAGATTATAATTCTATTATAATAAAATTCAAGGTAGAAAGCTAGGGAAGGTGGCACTTGCCTATCATTGCAGCTATTCACAAAACTGAGACAGGAGGGCTTCAGGTTTGTGGCCAGCTTGGTCAAAGATTTTTTTTAAAGGCCGGAGATGTAATTTAGCATTCTCTAGTTACAGCTCCCATACAGTGCACATGCAGACAGACTGCTGGATTTGCCAATCTGGACATACACCTGAGATTTTTTTAAAGACAGCCTCCTAGAACTAGAAATATTTACTTTTCTGATGTCATAAAACAACAAGTATAGGAAACGGCAGCCCCACGTGGCCCACAAATAAATCCTAACACATTCCCTATAAAAGTCTCTCACCTTCTCATACAAAAGATCAAACAGAACAGACTTTTAATCAAAAAAGGTTTTAAGAGAAAAAGAAAAGAGGGCTGGCAGTGTAGCTCAATGCAAAGGCCCTGGGTTCAACCTCCCACATCTCACATCTGCCTCCAAATATAGACTAATATGCCTTATAAATATTGATACAAATATTCTCAAAAATATAAGCAGACTAAATTGTACAGCATATTAAAAGAATTATACATTTTGACCTAGTGCAATTTGTTTCTGTCTTGCAAGCACAGTTTAATGTGCATGGGTACGTGCGCGTGCACACACACACAATCAGTGTAATATACCATGGTAACAGAATAAGACTTTAAAACCACACAATCATCTTGGTTTATACAGAAAAGGCACTGGACAAAACTTCAACACCTGTTCATGATTTTAAAAAAATTCGACCAACTAGAATGTAAGCAACTATCTCAACATAATAAAACACATATGAAAAACTCATAGAAAACATGAGACTCGCTAATGCAAGACTGAAACTCTTCTCTAAGATTAGAACTAGACGAAGACACCTGCTTTCATCGCTTCTATTCAACATAGAATGAAGTTCTATTCAGGCAAGGAAATAAATAAAACAACTCAATTGGAAGGAAGAAGTAAAAGTACCTGTTTGTTGGTAGCATTATACAGATAACCCACAAAATCTGTTAGAATAAGTGCATTCAGTAATATACAAACAACACAAAAATGAACTGCATTTCCGTACACTAACAATGACCAATTGACAAGGAAATTAAAACAATTCCACATATCAAAAAGAAAATATTTAGGAATTATCTTGACCAAGAATGTGACTAACAATAATGAAACATAAAACACTGTAAACGAAATTTAAAAAACATAAACATATCCCATATCCATAGATTTCCAGACAACATTGTTAAAATTTAGTACTACCCAAAATAACCCATAACTGCCTGTAATCCCAGCACTTGGGAGGATGAAGCAGGAAGATTGCTGTGACTTCAAGGCCAGTCTGGACTACACAGTGAAACCCTGTCTCAAAAATAAACCAAACCAGTAATTATGTTCTAAGCATTTTTCTGTGCATAAATTATACTTCATAATTTTAAAATGTTAAAAAAACTCACTTGTAGTTGTTGATTTAAAAATAAGCGCATTATTATAGAAATACGGTTTTTTTTGAAAAGGCCAAAGACTTAGGTCTTTTTGGTTACAAGGAAAAAAAGATTCTACACTGGAATGTGCGGTCACTTCATTATGGGGCAGACTTGGGCTAGGAGGTCAGCCCAGTAACTGAGCGGCTGCCCAGCACACACAGGTCCCGGGTGTGTACAACCAAGAAATGAACTCAGCACAGGCAAAGGTAAGCACTGCTACATCCTCAGCAAGCACTTTTTGGGGCACCAAAATTTTCACTTTTTTATTGTCCAACTAAGTTAACTTTAATTTTTTAATTACCCTGATCTAAAAAGTGTGAAAGTGCCATGAACTTGAAATTCCTTATCATAAACACACTGTAAAAGCAAAACCTAAATGTAATAAATTGTTTTCTATATCCAATTTCAGTTGGCAACAATTTTTTTTGCTGATTTTCATGACCCTTTTGAAGTAGGGTCTCATTATGTAGTCCAGGTTGGTCTCAAACTCATGATCTTCTTCTCTAAGCCTCTTGAGGTACTGGGATTACAGGTGTGCCACCAGGCCCAGCTTACCTTCTTCCTTTGAATAAAGGTAGTCATTTGGGACAATATTTCGTATATTGTCTGAATTTATTCAACAATTAGACACAATCACATGAGAATTATTTGCTGCTTATTAATTTTTGAGGGCAAATAATTTTTAAGCACCATGATCACTAGAGGTCACCAGGGCAAAACTTTGAACACTGATTCAACTTCTGTCCGCCTAACTGTGGTTCTATTGCTGCAGTTTCTTTCGAAAATAACACTATCTCACCTAAAATAAATTGCTAAATTTGTTCTACTGCAAGATTTTTCTAAAATTATTTAGCCCAAAGCTAACACTAGATATAAGTGAGGTTTGTTTAGTGATTTTTAAAACATTCTTTAGCATTTATTGAAAAGCTGAGAAATATTTAGAAACAGCAAAAGCATTAAGGAGCAAACTAAAGAAAGTTTTAAATACTTTAAATTTAGCAGGAAGTTAAAGGCAAATTCAGGTTATAGCAATTAATAAACTGATAATGCTACTATTTAAAATACTAGCTTCTCAGGAAATGCTAGTATTCTTTCGTTAGTGGTCAAATAAAATTATGCTAAGTGAACTCAAACATATGAATTAAAAACATTTACATATTTGGACTTAAGCAAGGTTCACTTTAAGATAGAAAGGTGCCACTCTGGCATTTTGTGTGAAACAAAGAACACCAAAAATCACATACAGGGGCTGGGGATGTGGCTCAGAGGTAGAGCTCTTGCCTGGCATGCACAAGGCCCTGAGTTCGATCCCCAGCACCACATACATAAAACATAATAATAATTATCAAATAAATTTTTTAAAAAATCACATACAAGCACTTCAGGGGGCTTAGATTTTTTCATCTTTTATTAATACATGTTTACACTGTATGTAATATAACTTAATTCCTTTATTCCATCCCCATTCCCTCCCCTCCCTCTCCCCTGCATCCCTTGACTGCCTTCTGTGCATGTTGCAACACATGTTTATAGTCCCTGTGTAGTGAGTACATGTACATAACACATCTTTATTCCTTTTTTATCCCCCTTCCCTCGCCTCCTTCTACATCTCTGGATCTGATTTCCCTACTTCCTATCTTTTAGTGTGCTCTTTATTTATAATTTTAACTTTTTTGTCCAATTCTCTGTTGATGGACATACAGGCTGCTTCTAAGATTTAGCTATTATGAACTGTACTGATATAAACATGGGTATGGATGAATCACTGTAACATGTCTTTAACTCTTTTAAGAAGGTATGTAGGCCAGGAGTGGTAGCACACGCCTGTAATCCCAGCACTCGGGAGGCTAAGGCAAGAGGATTGCTGCAAGTTTGAGACCAGCCTGGCTACAAAGTGAGCTCAAGACCAGTCTGAACTGCATAGTGAGACCCTGTCTCAAAAAGACCAAATAAAAAAGGAAGATATCTAGAAGGGTACCAACTGGGTCAAATGGAATCCCCACAGTGGCTGTACTAGTTTACATTCCCACCAGCAAAAAGAAAGGTTCCTTCCTCTCCACCACCACTGTAGCATTTATTTTATTTCTTGATTATGGTGACTCTTTCTGAGATGGTTAAGTGTTGTTTTAATTTTCATACCTGTAATGGCCAGTGTTCTAGTTACTTTTCTCTCTCATTGCTAAAACAAAATACCAGACATGCAAAATAAGGAAAGAAAAACTTAATTAGCTCAGTTTATACAGGTTTCAGTCCATAATCAGCTGGTTCCAAGAAGGGTGGCATGGTGAGGGCAACAAACAGTTCATGGCTGTAGAAGACAGCAAAAGCAATAAGAGCCAAAAGCAGGGAGTGCAAGCCTCTTTCTCTCCCTTATATTGCAAGCGAGATACCCACACACATATAAAGGGTGGGTATAGCACTCACACCACCACCTGCCCTCCTCTTGCACAGGATGAGGATGTTTACAATGTGAGACCATTGCCCTCCCCAGTCTCTTAAATTTCTAAACTTCTCAGGTTTATACAATGGATCAACCATTACAGCCTGAGATCTTGAGACTCTCTTCACATATTTATGGGCCTTTTGTACTACTACTTTTGTGAAGTAGTACATTTCTATTCATTTCAGTTGTGCATTTTTTTTGACTGTGTCTTTTATTCTGGGGAAGTTCTACCTTTTTTTAAGTTCTTTATATATTCTAGATATTAGTCTTCTGAGGAAGAGCCAGCAAAATTTGTTTCCTGTTCTGTAGGTTGTCTTTTCACTGTTTTTCTTTTGCTGTACAGAAGCTTTTTTCAACTTGCTATGTGTGACCAGGGTTCACACATTCAGGACATCCTTGGCTATACCTAGGACTTCGAAAGTTTCATGTATTTTGTCTTTCAGCGGTTGTGTTTCCATTGTAACATCTAGTTCTTTGACTCATTTTGACTTTAGTTTAGTACATGCTGCAAGATACTGGTTTAGTCACTGTTCTCCATTTGGATGGCAGTTTTCCCAACCCCACGTATTTACAGAGGCTAACTTAACCTTCTTCTCGGGTATGCTCTGCTGGCTCCTTGTGCTTGGGGTTGTTTCCCCTTCCACTAACTATTCTGTCCCACTGATCTCCATGTGTTTTTGTGCCAGCATCATGCTGTTTTTTCCACAGTAGCTTTGTGATACAACTTCAAGTCCAAGATTGTGGTGCCTCCCACTAAACACATACACCATCACCACCCCCTGTAATTCAGTGTTGAAGTAAAACACATAAACCTCTGCATGACCAATCATCTGCTAATGTAAGCAGTCAACCGCTTTTAAAAGCACAAACAAAATTTGTGTCTTTTTAAGGAAAATGGAAAAACAGAAACCATCCTTGCAAAAAGCTCATAACATTTTTCATTAAATAACTTTCAATTTAATTGATGGCAACTTCAAGGAAAAGAGAAATACAAAGAAAATACTAAAGACATCAAAAAAGGAAGTAAAATTGTTCCTATTTTATCTTTTCTTTTTATAGCATGGACTAAAACAAAGTTTAGTAAATTATCAAAGAAGAACCATCACGCTCTAAAATCCCAATGTCATTTTACATACCAATAGTCATGTAAAGCATCACTGATTTTGGGGGGATGGGCAGGGGACTAGGGATTGAATGCAGTGCTTTACCACAGAGCTACCTCCCGGTCCTTTTTAAGACTAAATCTCACTAAACTGTTCTAGCAATCCTTGAATTTTATGATTTCTCCAGGCTCAGCCTCCAGGATAACTGGGACTATAGATACATGTGCCCATAGGCATTTCTTCAATTAACAACTTTTAACTGCATGAATTATCATTCATCCAACATTTGAAAGCATTAAGCAACGGGTAAGTCCATTTCCATAAATACAGGAAGTACTGTATACCCCTTCAACTTGTGAAACCACCACCTTGGTAAATGTGCTGCTGAAGAAAGCACTATAAACCATTTTAATAGTACTTTTCTAAAATTATTTTCTGAAACCTTGACCATCTTTTTGCTGCTTTGTAGTACGAGGGATAGAACTTTGTGACTTGTAATGTGCTAGTCAAGCACTCTACCACTGATTCACGTCCTCAGCCATGTCTTTTAAATGTTATAAACAAGCTGGGTGCAGTGACGCACGCCTGTAATCCCAGCACTCGGGAGGCTGAAGCAGGAGCCTGAGGCAGGAGGACCGTTGGAAGTTTGAGACCAGCCTGGGCTACAAAGTGACTTCAAGGCCAGCCTGAACTTCACAGTAACACCATCTCAAAAAATACAAAAAAAATTAAATGTTAAAAACAGTATCATATACAAATTCATAAATATTCTAATATATTGCAAAAGCCAACAATACAGTGCTATAGCACCAACTCAGAATCTGTGGAACAGTTAACAGAATTACCATGTGGCTACACAGAACCATCCCCATTATAACTCTACATTCACAGTCTTATCAACTTGAAGAGTTTCCTACCCTCTTAGTGAGGGTTGCTACATATACTATGGTATCAAGGACTGACAATCCACTTCCCTCCTCCCCCGACCATTCTATTTTCCAGGAAGTTAGCTGAGAATCCAAATTATAGCTAAGAATAGACAGACTTCACTACTTCTAACTCATTTGTTATGTACATTTGAGAGAGTAACATTCGTTTCGGGATATGGTAGGATAAAACTTTTAAAAATACTTACATCTTTGACTTGTTTTTACTACTGGCAAGTCAATTCTTGGGAGTGAAGCTAGTATGGGATTAAATAAAAGATTAAATGAAAGATTTAAATGATTAAATGAAAGATTACTATACTACCATAAAATATGATAGTTTCTACAATATTTATGATAGTTTCTACAATATTGAGGAGAAACTTCTGCTAGAAGGCAGAACTATGTTCTTAAGACTGCTGTGTTTCTTTCCAGGGCCTCATACATCAAAGACAAGCGCTTTATCAATGAGCTATTATATTCAGAGCCCTGTTAAGACATAGTTTTGCTGCCCAACATGAACATATTTTATCTGACCATAATGAATTCTCCTTTCAGATTTTTGTTTTAAAAATCTTTGCCTTGTTTTAGTATGTCATTTATCGCAGGTGAAATAAGTACTTCCAGGCCTGAGACTCTTTAAGAGACTGAACATATATGGTCATCTCCATGCTTTATATGATAGCATTTATTCAGTAAAAAATTTATTGAGGTTTTTTTACACATACCAGGCATTGTTTTGAGTATCAGGAATTTATCAGGGACCTGAAAAGGAAAATTCACATTTTATGAAGCTTATACTCTGATAGCATTTATTTAATTTAACAAATGGCAAAACAAGGACTACTGATTTGGTTTACTATTCCAATTTTGTTAACAGAAAATGGGGCAGGTACTTTTCATGCCGCTTGTTCAGTTTTGTGAGGCTGCCTAGTAACAGATGAAAATTCTAACCCAGAGGTGAAGTTAATGAGGTTAACTTTCGGTGTGAAGGGGAACTGGTAATAAACATGAGATTGTCTACCCTTACTTCTCTAGTGGATTTTCTGTTGCTGTTCTTTGGAGTAGCTTTATAGTCTGCCCCACAGTAAAATGAGCCCTGGATTAAGATTGCCTGGATTCAAATATTACTTCGCTTGTGGCACTGGGCAAGCTACTTTAATGTTCACATATTTTATCTGATTCTTTTGTAAAGCAAGGAAAGCAATACTAACTAAATAGTAAAGTAACACGTTAGCCTTTACTGAGTGAAGTAAGATTACTCAGGCTAAAATGTGTTATACTACATTTAAATACTTTAGTGTTTGACACAACATTCTTGGTAAGTATTCCTTCTTTATTTACAATTCTGAAAAACAAAAACTTCTGAAAACTTTAGGACTTTTTTTAAGTACCTGGTGACAAACCTTACCTGAAGTGACACAAGGCTATTTATGTTATTTACCACACTTAGTAAAAATATATACATTTTTAGGAAAATACAAATGTGATACTGCCCCAATTTGCATGAAATAAGTAATTATGTCATACTATATGTGATGTATATATTACACTAATAATTTGTAGAATACATCTGAACTCAGGGCCTTTGATAAAGGAATGTTACCATAACAAGTGAAAATTATACCACATAGTTACATCTTTTTTTCACACTATCAAGATTTGTAATAATTTTAAACACAGCATACGTGATCAGTAATTACCTCAATTACTGATTACTGTGGTGGACTGACAAGTGGTGGTCAACTTGTAACACCCAGCTGAACTGAACCAGGGTGGTGCTGGGTGTGGGAGGCGCACCTGAGGATTCTTGCCAATAAAATAAGAGGGGGACTGGAGAAGAAAAGAAGCTGTTAGGGAACTTAGAAGCTGTAGGAAGCTGTTGGTTCTCCTGGAGGAGCTTGTCATGCTGGCTTTCCTGACAAACTTCGCTGTTCTTATCGTTGGAGGAGCTCGGGACTTTGTTGTCACTAAGAATGGCTATGGTTCACTTCAGGGGAGCTCTGATCCTGATGGCACACTGTTCATTCTCCTTGAGAAGCCTGTCGTGTTGACTTTCCTGACAAGACTCAGCTGTTCTCGTCACTGGAGGGGCTCTGGTTCTTACTTTGAGCACCACTTCCTGGCGCCGGTGCAGATCCCTCAGCCTGCTGGCACAGATCCTTCACTCAACCCGCTGGCACAGACTTTCCAGATTCCACCACTGACCACTGGGCCTTCTCAGCACAGATCCATGAAACAGGCCTGCATGAGACACTGCTGTGGGCTCTCGGCCTCCAGCTGGATTTCTGGAGGGGCATTGTGATGGGCTCTAGGTTTTCATCTAGACTCATACAGAACACTGCCATGGAATCCTGGCTCTCCACTGGATTCTTTGGTCTTTAATGTGTGGACAGATTTCCTATACTCTCTTTTTGGATATGATTTTTTGGGTGACTATTATAAAATAATTCCGTGAATTGTGTGTCCTGTGTCATTTCCTTTGTAACCCCTAACTACAACAGTTACTAAATGTACTTTGAGCTCTAGGAGAAAAATAAATCTAAGCTGTTATTTTTGAAAACATAATGTAAAATTATTTGTAAGACTATTTTCATTATAAAGGTATCATGTTAAAAAAAATAAGCTTACAAGAAACACAAGAAACATAGCAGCCATGCCAATGATTCCAGCCGATCAGAGGGCTGAGACAGCAGGATCACAAGTTTCTGGATCCTGGGCAACTTAAAGAGATGATGATGCAGTTCTGCAACCCTGGTTTGAATACCCTGTACACCAACCCCTAAAAATGTGTTTTTGATTTTAGAGATTTTGTTATGCTATTCTATGCAAATTCAGTTTATTAATATTCAGAATTAAGGAAATATTTTAGACATTTAAGAAACCATATGGATAAGTGTCAGATTTACATATCTTAGGTGTTTATATTTATTATCATGACACTACATTAAATCAATGGATATTTACTTAACAAAAAATATAAAATTTCCAAGGAAAAAAAAAATCCAAATACAGTCCGTGGAACATATTTAACCGTTACAGGAGAGTCAATAAACAAAATAAATGTTCTTTGCAAACTCCCTTTAATAGCTTGCATAGACATTTATCAGTTAAAAGTTCCTGCAAAATAAGACAATTTTAATTTGACCCACAGCCACAGATAATATAAGACACCCTGGACCTTTACTCTCTCAAATTACATAAGAATAGTTTCCAAAACGGCTTATTCTTGATAAGAATTAACAAGTCACTTAAATTTAGACATTTCAGAAAACATATTCACAACACTATTGCTAGCTCATTAAAATAACTCAGAAGTATAACACATATAGACTACATTGCTTTCATAATTTTGATATTAGAAACTTAATAGCTTAATTAGTTGCATCCCTTCATATGTAACAGATATTTAATGATTTGAATAGAGAGAATAAATGAATTCCTAGGATATGTGTCTTTCCATTCAACCATGTTTTCAACTCTTTCAAGTTAATGTAATTCAAGAAAATATTACTTTTTAAATAATCAAAATACTTAGTACTGACTATGTACAGATTCATACATATTCCTTATCTGGGAAAATACACCAAAAAGAGAACCCTTCTTACACAACCTCACATAAAGGTATATAATGGTGATCCACATTTTCAAATGTTTATAATTTTACCATAAGACAAAAAGTGCGATATGAAATTTGGTAATCTTCCCCTGACACAAACGGCTCCTAGAGAAACTTTTCCTTTACGGTAATATCTTTTGTTAATATTGTTTGCTTGCATTTACATCCTTCACCATTTTTCTCTGTACAAATCCTTATTCTTTAAGACAGCTCAAAACTCCCAAAATTGTTACACAGATTCAATGTAATCCCAATCAAAATATCATTAGTATACATCACAGATCTAGAGAAAACATTCCTAAAATTCATCTGGAACAAGAGACCAACAACAGCAAAAGCAATCCTGGGCAACAAAGACATGGGAGGAGGCATCACAATCACTGACCTAAATTAAGACTACAAATCTTCTGTGATAAAATCAACATGTACTGGCAAAAAAAAAAAAAAAACAGACCTGAGGATCAATGGAACAGACTGGAAGATGCAGACACAATCACAAACACTCTCAGCCACCTTATCTTTGACAAAGGGGCCAAACATGTTCACTGGAAGACAGCCTCTTTAATAAATGGTGCTGGAAAAACTGATGCCAAAGCCTAACATTAGATCGATGTCTATCACCATGCCCTAAACTGAAATCTAAATGGATTCAAGATCTAAATATTAAAACAGAAACACTAAATCTACTGAAAGAGAAAATAGGTACAAATCTTGAAGACATAGGGGTAAGCAGAGCATTCACGAACAAAAACCAAACCGGAGGGGAAACACTTCAAAGAATCAACAACTAGGATCTCATTTTATGGAAAAGTTTTTGCACACCAAAAGAAATCACCAACAGAGTAAAAAGAAAACCCATGAATTGGGAAAGAATTTTAGCCAACTGTCCCTCAGACAAAGAATTTCTATCTAGACCACATAATGAATTAAAATTTTTTTAAAAAGTCCCCTAAAACTCAAAGACCCAATTCAAAAATGGGATCTGAGATGAATACACACTTCTCAGATAAAGAAATACAAATGGTTGGCACACGACTGTAATTCCAGCACTCGGGAAGCTGAAGCAGGAGGATCATCGCGAGTTCAAACCAGTCTAGGCTACATAAGTGAGCTCAAGGCCTGCCTGAACTGCACAGTGAGACTCTGTCTCAAAATGAACAAAAAGAAACAAAAAAACAAATGGCAAATAAATACATGAAAAGAGGTTCAATATCATTAGTCATTTGAGAAACGCAAATTAAAACAACACTGAGATTCCATCTCACCCCACCAAGAATGGCTATCATCAAGAAATCAACCCATAACAAATACTCGAGGGGCTGAGGGGAGAAAGGAACTCTACTCCACTGCTGGTGGGAATGTAGACTGGTGAACCCACTGTGGAAATCGTTTTGGAAATTCCTCACAAAACTAGGATTGGAAGTCTCATGTAACCCAATTATTCCCATTCTAGATATTTTCCCAGAAGAACTAAAAACATCATACCACAGCAATATACATGTGCCGATGTCTATAGCAGCACAATTTGTAATAGCTGAATCTTGGAAACAACCCAAATGCCCATCCACTGAGGAATGGATAAAAATGGAGTATTACTCAGCTATAAAGAAAGATAAACTCAAGGCTTTTATAGGTAAATGGATGTAACTAGAGACCATACTCATAAGTGAAATAAATCAGACCCTCATGTGCTGATAATTGTATTGTCTCCCTAGTGTAAGTAGCTGAAAGAATAAATAAAATCTTAAAGTTACAATAGATATTGTGAAAGGAAAAGAAACTGCTCAAAAACAAAGAACTGAGTTGAGGGAAAAGAAGAAGGGTGAAAAATATGTGCATATATACACACACTCACACACACACAATAGCTAAGATAACTGTACTACTAATTTCTATTGGTTTTTAAATTATTCCATCAATCTTACATGCCTATATCTGGTTATCTGAGTAACCAATCTGAAGATAACAATATGTAATACAACAACCATTGTTAATTTCCTATCACCTTGTTTGAAATTCTGTATCATTTTTATTGGTTTTGTGTTGTCTTTGTTTTGTTATTTTTTTTTCTTTTTAAAATAAAAAAGACTTGGCTCAAAGGTTTATTCCATTAACATATTCACAACAGGGTCTTGATTCATGTGTCTTGCTGCTGAGCAGCTTGAACCACCAGCAGTGCATGCATGACTAGTCCCATTGGGCAGCTTTTTATCAACTGCATTAGTAAAAAGACTGCTAAAAGTGATTAGATCTATTTGTACCATCAGTGGTGCATGCTACCAGATGGGACAGTCACGTATGTACCACTGGCAGTTCAAGCCAGTGGGAATGTATTAAGCCTCCTCAGGCTCATGCTTCTTACTCTCAACATAAGCATTTTCTCTCTCAGGAATTCTCAGCTCTAACACCAACTGTGAAACCCAGGCAAAGAAACAATCTTAAAATGAGAAGAGTGAAGGTATAAAAATTCTTTTTTTCTTCCTGGTAATTGTGCACAGTTTCACTGGACAGATGCACTGAAGGACAGGTTTGCTTCTAAAATGCTAATAATATAGGGTTGGTTTCTAAAGGAAGAAAAACAATGGCTTTCCTCTAGATTGCTTTAATATTAAAAGAGAATTAAGAAAAATAACAAAGCATGATGACCCACTCCTGTTATTTAAGCTACTCAGAGGCTAAGGCATGAGGATTGAAAGTTGAAGACTGCCATGTTAAGACCCAAAGTCAAAATGAAACTGTAAAAAGGCTGGGGGTATAGCTCAGAAGTATAGTATTTGTCTACAATGTATGAGGTCCTGGGTTCAATCCCCAATACCTTCAAAAAAAAAAAAAAAAAAGTAAGAAGCCCATTCACCAAGATAAGAAAAGCAAAGGGGGTCCAGGTATGGTGGCACACACCTCTAATCCCAGCACTCAGGAGGCTGAGGCAGGAAGATCGTTGTGACTTCCAGACCAGCCTGGCCTACAAAGTAAGCCCAAGGCCAGCCTGAACTGCAGAGCCAGACCCTGTCTCAAAAAGATAAAAACAAACAAACAAAAAAGCACAGGGAAAGGGTCCAAGTTTTTCTTAGAAATTATGTACATTTGGCTGAAACACCTTCAAGAACCCAAGCATTTCTTAGTAATTTGAATGTTAGAGTAGTAACTAAATAAGATGTACTTGCAAATAAGAGAAGTACTTAAAAGGTAATAAACCACTTATCTGATGTCACTACTGCTATGTTTCACTTTCTACGCTATTAAAAAGGTTTTTGAAAACAAGCCACATTATCTCCTACAGTGCTATGGAGCAGCTTTCAAGTTAATTTTGCATTGTGCATAATCCAGGTGTCAAGAAAGTATTTACTGAGTAAATGATGTCTCCCTAAGTCTAGAAAATAAACAGAAAAAAAGTATAATTCTTTCTGGATCACACGTACTATAATATAGCTGTACTCCTAAACTAAAGTAACAATACTTTTTCAGTAGTAAACAATGCTGATCAGCTGGGCGTAGAAGCAGGTGCCTGCAACCCCAGCACTTGGGAGGCTGAGACAGGAGGATTGCCCCAGGTTCAAGGCCAGCTTAGGCTACATACTGAATTCAAGGAAAGCCTGAACTACACAGCAAGATCCTCTCTCAAAAAACAAAAACCAAGCCATGCATGGTTGGTGCATGTCCATAATCCCAGCACTTGGGAGACTCAGGGAGGAGGATCATTTCAGGTTTGAGATCAGCCTGGGCTACAAAGTGAGCTCAAAGGCCAGCCTGAACTGCATAATGAGACCCTGTCTCAAAAAAACAAAAAACAAAACAAAATGAAAACCAACAATGTTGATTAATTTTAATTTAATATGTTTAAACTCTCAAACCAAAGGGAAAAAATGCTGAAGTTCCTCAAGCTTTCTCTCTCCATATTTAATTCACTCTATAACTGTTCTCAATACTGTAAAGCAAAATGTTCATTTTTCTACTTTGCTACATCTGCTTGATACCATGGAAGATGAGTCAAAAACAGTACTTAAGCTCCAATTACCAATAACCCTTCTTTCCTCCATCTCAGCATCTTCTATGGTACAACAGGACATATAGTCCTTCAAACACGTACTGAATATTAGCACATACATTATATTAAAACTTTGATGATACAAAGGACAGTAAAAGCCCAAAGCAAGAGGAAGAGTACAGCAGTAGGAAGGAGAAAACACAAAATACCACGCAACCTGAGGCTAGAGAGCGAGTTTAAAGGACTTTGAATATTACATTATGAATTTGGGAGAACCATGGAAAATGAAGTAAAGGTGAAATGACCCAATATTTGCATTCCAAAAGGATTATTCTACTACTCACCAAGAGCCTCCATCAAGATTTTTCAACATCTGAATATAATTTTTTCTTATTCCTTGAAGTATTCTCTCAGAATGCCTTACACATCAAACCAACTTTTAAATTCTCCTCTTGGATTGTTAGCCTCCTGTTTCTGCGTCCCGGACACTATACAGAACAGAAATCTACTGAGCCAAACTACAACAAAATTGAAGTACACCACTGAAGAAACATAAAACAGCAAAATGTGGCTGGAATGCAGATTTACTCTCTAGAATGTGAACATTTCAAAAAAAAATCATTATTTAACTAACTAAAGAATAATCATATAACTAAGAAAATGAAGGCACAGTACAATTATATACAGTAGATCCTGTCTCTTTGCTTCTGCTAAGTCTTGAATGGCTTGTACATGGTCCCAACAGGCTATTTGCAAAGTTCTCTACAATTTATCACTAGTCTGTTTTTCAGTTATTTGTCATTATTCCTCTGTATCAGTGGTAGTCAACATATGGCACATGAGCCACAGCTGGCTGTTTGTCATCAATGAAAGCTCTAAAAGGTTCACCACTACTACTCTGTGTTTTAGTCCAGGTACATACAGTTACCTATCAAAATGTGTACTTCATGGCCACACCACCTCTGTTCACACTATTCACACTACAGAAGCAGCTACTCATCATCTGCATTCTCCATCTGTAATGAAAAATTATTTTACAGGTTAAGCAACTAGATCTCCTCTAGACGTGAAAGTAACTTAACCCAAGTGCTGTCTTGGCTAGAAAACAGATGAATCAAGATCTCAGGTCAACTGGCTTCCTAGGACCTCACATCCTGCCTATGCCAGATGGACTCTCAGCCCTCAAAAAGAAAACATTCATATGAAAGGAATGTGAATCATTCACAGAATTTAGTCTGGTCAAATTATAGGGGGTGGCCCCAAATCAAGGCCAGCAGTTTTCTGAAGCTGTTGGTTTCAAGCAGGAGCCTCAAGTGGTACCTTTCTGTGGTCTGTTGGCCATGTCAGAACTTTAGAAATGTAATGGCCAATTCATTAGAAAGAAATAACTAAATAAATTTTACTCTGTCCCACCTCACCCCACCAGAGCTCTGCCCCGCCTCCAGGGCATGCCAGGCACTCTGCCTGGCACCCGGGATGGCCCTGAAGACTCGCCTGAGCCTATAGACACAGACATGCTGACAGAGCCTGGCAGTTCGCTGTGTAACCCCGCCTACCCAACCGGACACCCGACCACTGTGAGGGCTTGCCAAAGGGTGCTTCTCGACCTCCTGACATAGTAATTTGTGAATACCCACATAATATACAGTATATTTAGAAGCAGCCAAGTCTCTTCCCAAAGTAAGAGCATGAGGGAGTAAATAAACCAAAAGTGCAGTTATTACCAGTGGGAAGACCACAGACAGGGTGGTAGAACAACAGAGGTGCAGTGGAGAAAATTGATTAATTGAACGAGCCATCATCTATGTAACTGAGTAATAAAAAAAAAAAAACAGTATGTAATACAATATTCAGTGGTAACCCCCTACTATTTTCTCTGTAATTTGGTACTTCCTTTACTGGTTTTTGTATTAACAAATGCAAAGACAACACTATGTAATGCAGCATCCAGTGATGGTTCCCTACGTCTCCTCTGTAATTCGGTATAACCTTTACTGATTTTGTTATAACAAATACGAAGATAACGCTGTGTTATACAGCATCCAGTGCCGATTCCCTACTATCTTCTCTATAACTTGGTATTTTCTGTATTGTTTCTGTCTTATTCTGGGTTCTTTTGGCTTAATAATGAAATTTGAAAAAAAAATTATAGGGGGGAGTCACTGATCTTATTCCTTGGCCACCTGAATAATCAGTCCTGCTCAAGAAACCTGTCCACCTGACACCCTCCTAGAAACACCACCCACAAGCAGATTCTGATTACCTTCTTCCATGTGAGCATTCCTTATCTTTATAATAACATCCGTATGTGTACACAATAACTTGCCCCATATACCCGGGCCAGGCTTAAAAACCCCTTTTTTATGACAGTTCGATAACACAGCAACTGTTTCTCCAAAGGCATCAGATCTAGGGGGGCAGGACAGTGGCAACAGCAAGACACAGTAACTGGAACAAAAACACAGGATTTGCAGCCAGACAGCAGATTCTAATTCATAACGCCAATCCTAACACGTAGTAATCACGTGACCTTGGACAAGTTACTTAGTCCAGGGCTGGAGGTACAGCTCAGTGGGGTAAGTGCTTGCCGCTAAGCACTAAGGCCCTGAGTTCGATCCCCGGTCCCGGAAAAAAAAAAAAAAAAAAAAACAAGTTACTTAGTCCATATTGGTAAAATGGAGATGATAATAGTCTTTAATTCTCAAGCTAAATTAAGAGAAAAATAAAGCTCAAAGAAAACAAGTTCTCTGTCATTCCAACTCAGGAAAGTGGATATGAGACTGACAAGAGGTTAGGCTATAAACACAAGAGACAGACTCTATATAAAACTATATGTATATATATATCTTGGGTTATATAATAACCGAAGAAGTTAGAGAAACCAGTAAACCTGAGTGTTACTGAATGTCCCAGCAGAGTCTTCTGGGGCACTATGATTCTTAGGAAACAGTAAAGACTTGATATTTCAAAAGAGTGGGCTTCTGTATAATAAAAGATCACAGGAATTTCTATATGTATACTAAGAAGGGTAAGAAAGAGCTGAAAGTATAGGTCTATGCAAGAGTACTCCCCTTGCATGCATGAGGTCCTGGGTTCAAACTCTAGATGGGGGGAGGGGAGAAGGGAAGGGGGAGAGAGAGGAGAGGATAGAAAGAAGAGGGGAGAGGGCAAGAGGAATGGAAGGGAGGGAGGGAAAGAAATGAAAAGAAGGGAAAGAGAAAGAAAGAAAAGAAAGGGGAGGGGGAAGAAGGAAAAACAGAACAGAGGAGAGCGGAAGGGGAGCAAGAGAAGAAGAGGGGGGAAGAAGAGAGACAGAAAAAGAAAGAAC
>PVLD010012223.1:0-61420 GCA_004027595.1 Dinomys branickii | reverse complement strand
CTGAAGCACCGTGCACCATTCAAGTCTGTCATCTCTAATAAGCATTTCCTGAGACTAAGCACAGAGAGAAGCTTTACCCACCACTGATACTGTGCCTAATTCTGGGATTCCTCTTGATGTGTGCTCAACATTGCTACTCTTCAGTTTCATTTCACAATTTTATTAGAAAAGGTGATTAAAAGTGTGATAAGTTACCTTTAGAGTTTTTCAGAATGTTTAAACTTTACTACATCCAAATTAATAGATAAGAACACAAAATACAAAGCACAATCAATAATCATTTTTTAATATTTTTATTCTACAATGATTTACAATTTATTTTATTTTTTTAATTTTAAAAGTAAAAGAACAAAAACATATTAACAAACAGCCACTTACAAAGTAGCACAAGAATAGTACAATCAGAACTGAATTACAGACAAGGTGACAGGGAATTAACAATGGTTGTTGTATTACATACTGATAACTTCAAAGTGTATACTCAGGAAAACCAATATAGACATGGAAGATTGATCAAACAACTAATCATTAACAATCATTAACTGTTCCTTACAATAAAGCGACATGTCAGTAATAATTATTTTTTTAAAGAAAATGTAATTCTTTTCATTAACATGGACTCACTTGGAATAGGCTACCAACTATTTTTTAATCATAAAATCTATTTTGAGCCAGATATGGTATCACATACCTATAATCTCAGCATTTAGGAGGCTGAGGCAGGAGGATCACTTAGAGCTCAAGGCCAGCCTGGGCCACAAAGTGAGTTCAGAGCCAGTCTGAACTGCATAACAAGACCCTGTCTGAACCCCCTCCCCACCCAAAACACCCTACAAAATCCAGTTTGAGAGCATAATCTCTATTATTTTCCGTAAAAATTAGGATCTTAATGGAAATTGGGAGCCAGTAAATATCCTAATTTGCACTTTTTTCTAGATCAGCTATTGTGGCTAAAATTATGATTTTCCAAGAAATATGAACACTTCAGGATTATTTATGATAAAGAGACTGGCAGTGACAATGTAGAGTATTATGAAATGTTGTGTGTCATAATAGTTATAATTTGTTTACATAAAGTGTCCTCAGTGAAGTACATGGCATGGATCAAACCGAGAGAAACAGACTGAAAATAGTGAACACATTTAAACAGCTATTTTTATTCATTTGTGTATTTACTTATTTATTTATTTATGGTCATCCAGTTCCCAAAGTGACTTATGGATTGAGACTCATAAGATATAGACCTATAAGCTCACTTAGCTCACAAATTTAATACCATGCAGAGATAATAATGTCATGGGCACTGTGCTGGGAAGATTCATCTCTGGGTTCAGTATACTGGGAGGGGAGACAAGGCTGCAGCGTAGAACAAGGTAAACAGGGCAAAGCAGGGACAGATGTACCAAAGATATGGTCTAGCAAATTCTCATGCAATGAAAGGAAAGACTCCTAAACAAAGATTTTACATGGAGTACAGTTTCCTTGTGAGGTGGTATGCTCCCCATTTACTACCAAAGCTCAGAAAGAGGCTCAGCCACCATCTGCAGAAGACTTTGTGCAAATAGTTTCCTCCCTCTGGTCCTCTAGGCCCTGGGCCACGTATGGGATGCCTTGGAGCTGAGCCAACCTGAGCTCCTCCCATCACTGGAATAACAGCCTCATAAGTCCTGTGCCAGAAGAAATGATGCAAAAGGGCTGAGAGCCAGGTGTGTCCAGAATGGGTCACCAAACAGGAAGGGCAGATAAGACAGAAGCATAATGAACAGAGGAAAGGTCAGTGTAAACATGAAAGATCTGATGTCATGCACTGGATCTGGCTAATGGCATGTGATTATACTTAAGTTAACTTGTTTCCCTGAATCAAGTGTGTAGTTTTTAAAATTGGAGATCCACACCTGATACATTCCTGCTTTAGTGGGAAGTTAGTTTTCTAACCCTAATACTACATAAGGAAATGAGTCAGTATTCTCTGCTGTTTGCCTGTTTCATTTGTATAAATTTCACCGTCTCTGTGCTTAAGCCTATTGCTTCGTCCATAACCTTCAGCTTCTTGTGTCTCCTTAACATATGAGTGCTGGGTTAGCAGGATCTATTCCTGACTTCTTTAGTTATTTGTCACTCTAAATAAGGAAAACAGCCAACTTTCCTGGTCCTCAGATTTCTTTTCTGTTAAAGGAAGCTCTGTAAGAAGAGAGAAACTCTTACTCCAAGTCCAAAGTAACAGGGAGGGACTGTAATTTAATTTTCCTTTGTCGCTTGCATATATTTTCCCTTACTCTAGTAGATATTCCATGGGACATATGAACTAATATTTTTTCTTGGCCTCCAAGTATATTCCCTTGGTTTCTAACTGATGTTATAAGTTTGTGAACTGTGTAAGACATAAACTGAAAGAACTTGGGTAGTTGCTCAGTAGGATAGCATTTGTCCAGCATGTCTGAGACCCTGGATTCAATTGACACTGCAGAATGAACAACCCAAAATAAGCAAAACCCCAAAATATCAAGCAAAAAAAAAAAAAAACTTCTCTGTCTCTGTGGCTGTAGAAGTCGTGAGACTCAGAAATTTGGAGGTCAAAGTGCAAAAGAGATGCAGAAAAAGGAAGGAGAAAGTACAAAATTTCTGCTTGTGGAGACATGTTTTCAAGGACCAATTTTAAAGAACATGGATAATGAGAACAACACTTTTCTCTAAATGAAAAGTCTTACTGTGGGTTCCTGCACAATCAGAGCAGCTAATTCAGGAATGCTACTCTAAGGTGCAGGAGTAAGGGGCAGGAAAAATAAACTGGGATGGAGAGAGAATTAGTTCAACAATGAATCACTGAGTAGGTTTATAAACTTTATTAAGGGTAAGGGTTTAAAAAAATCATTGCTCGGAGAGGAGAATAAAGACAAAATAGCAGAAGTAGGGCAAGGAGGAGAAAGCGAGGGGGTAGCAAATATTAAAGTTCAGTTAGAAAGCAAAAGAAGTGGACATTCTGTCTCCTACATCTGTCCTGCACCTATAGCTATGACTACATCATGGACTGTATATATTGTCTCAGAAAATAGGGGATTGCGGCATGGCTCTCTGAGGTTCTGAGTGTCATCACCATGTTGCCTGTAACTCTAAACCACTGCACTTAAATTTCTAACGTTTTCCACAGAAGATAGTTCAGTGACTTTTATTATTTATTTAATGATATTAAACTGTGCTCCCTATCTAGAATTCCTTACAAGTGATTACGCTAAAGCCCATGTGTTGTAGCCTAATGCCATTTCCTGGTCAAAGCCCAATGGAGATAGAGAAGAGCTGTTATATTCTATTCACCCTGTGGATTTTATAAATACATTTTGACTGATTAACTAGGTGATTCCTATTCTTGGCATCTCCATTTCTCATATTTTTGAGAGCTAGGGATAAGTTCTATTAAGTCTAAGAGGAAATGGAAGAAAAACCTATTGACTAGTCTTTTCGAGTTCCTCACGTAGGACGTCTTAAGAGTGGTGAGTCCTTAACAGCATCTGTTTTCAGGAAAATCCAACTCCTTTGGAAGGTCATGTTATCTCATCTTTCTATATTCTTCACTGAAGGATATCACTAAGTTGGAAAAAGAACCAGGGCAAGCAGCTATGGAGAGGTACCGTCAGGGTCACAGGGAAACTTCCCTGCAAAGGAGTAACAGGATGCAGAACACTGGAGGATGAGATAAAGTTCCAAGGAAGCTTTTTTCCTGTTTCGTTATCAAAATAATTCACCCCTGCTCAGCTACCTTTTGTTTCCTGGTCTAGTTACTGACCTTGTAGGTTGACAGAAAGGAGCCTTTTAATATGGCTTTTCTATGGCTTGATATCTCCAGACAAAACCATCTTTAATAAATTTACACAAAACACCAATGAAAAATGGAAGGAGCAGAAAAGGAAATAGTAAGAAGGAAGGGAGGAGACAGAGGAGGAGAAAGAGAAGGAGGAAGAGGTGGAGAAGGAGAAGAATACAGAGGAAGAGGAGAAGGAAAGGAGAAGGATACAGGCAGAAGAAGAAGAAGGAGAAGGCAAAAAAGCCCTAACCCAGCTGACGTTTCTGGAGTATTTACTACATGACAGGCTTTTGCTTAACTGAGCCTCTATTAACACTTGTGTTTGTCTCCATCCTTTCAGTTGCAAGAGATAGAATTGTAGCCGAGCTAGATTAAATATATTTCTGGGCTTTGAATTTCACCATGCCTTGATGTCCACATGCAGGGGATTAACTGATGTCCACTGGACTCGATTTCACTCTCATTCCTTAGACTCAGGTTTCCATGGCTCACTTCCCAGGCAGGTTTTCTCAGGGGGCAAGCTGGAAGGCAGTAGTTCCATGTTTATGCCATATCCCCAGGAAAAGGGGATTCTTCCTTCCTATCTTTTGGACAGATTTCCAGAACAGAATCTCATTAGCAGTTATTGGGTCCTGAGTCCTAAGTCTTATGCCAGTACCCGGGAATATAAGTGGTAAAGTGAGCCCGATTCAAACACCAAGGACAGAGGGTGCCAGGGCTGCTTCCCAAGGAAGAAACAGAAACATGTATTATTCCATTTGGCTAAGGCTAAGTCAAGTTTCCAAGAATCCACGTTCTATATGGTATCTGAACCAGCCCAAAGAGGAACCTGTAAGAGACTTGGGAGATGAGAGTTAAGCAGAAACTATTCTTCCTAAAAAGTTTCCATGACCAGATCCAGCTGTAGATGGACACAGAGGTGCCCAGCTAGTTCATTCTGTCCAGCTTATCTTCTCCACATTGGGCCCAGCTCACCAACAGCACCCCAGGATATCACCAAGCACATAGCATTGGATCTACTGTGCAGTTGTTCCAGGGCCCCCTCCTCAAGCCTCTTTCAGTGGTCCTGCTTCTGCTGCTGTATGCCAGGCTTCTCAGATTCTTTTGAAGCTCTGATGTGTTTTCAACTTCACCTTTGACTTAGGCAGGCAGCAAAGTGACCAGTTCTCTAATCCTCGGCACGCCCCCATTCCTCAGTTGCTCCCATGCTTACGCAAGATCTAATCCTGACCTCTTATCCCTTCATGCTGATGGCGGTTCTGTTTTCCTCACTGACCACTAAATGACACACTAGATGAGTAAAAGTGACATATGCTCAGGACATTTATTAACTTCATTTTATGTATGAGAAAACAAAACTAAGGCATCAGTGCAGTTGATGATTTTTCTCAGGATTACTAAGTGAAAGGGAGAGGATTTAAACCCAGGTCTTTCTGATCCCAAAACCCAAGATCTTAGCTACCAATGAAAGTGCCTGGGTATATACTTTTTCTTCTTTGGTTTTTGGTCAGTTGTGGATTGCACTTATGCCTCTTAAGGCCTGTAGGTACATAATAAGGCAAACTCCTTTGGTTTTCTGAGAAGTAGAGAAAATTTAAAAATCATTTTAAGAAGGAGAGAGACAATGGGCTTAGATAAACCACTATGAAAATAGAACAAATGAACAGCCATTCACCACAGCCTGAAACTGGCAAAGAAAGTAGGGTGCCTTAGTAGATCTCATTACCAGAATCAGCCTTCACTTATGCCCTCTGAACTTGTGCATCCTTCCCCAGCAGGAAGGCCCGTCTGTGAGTATGGCTTTTGCATGTCTATCTGTAAGTGGTGCTGTCTCTAGAAATCTGCTGTGGCCACTCAGCCAAACTATCACGACTTTCTGTCCTGGATATTCATGCCACTTCTTATGTATTTCACTCATAGCTGCTTCTTATACAGCTAATTCAAAATGCAATCCCTGTTTGTTGGGTTTAAAAAGTGGGAAAAGGCAATAACTTCCTTCCCTTCCCTTAGATATACCTAGGAGTCTGGAGCTCATTGCAGAATTTTCACCAAAATATTCCAAACTTTTATGAGAGTGCATAGAATTGCTCTTTCAAATAATACTGAAATCATTTTGTATTGGGAGATTTGAGTGGAGTGGAAGGAAATTAAAGTACACATATTAAAATTTAAAATTAAAAACAGATGGTTTCATGAAATATTCATAAAGTGAACGAGTGAATGAATGGAGTTCATTAGGGGATCTTGGGGAACTCCTCTGATGTGTTCACTGCATGAGAATGTAAATTCCGTTATTACTTTTCCCTAGGTAGATCAACTTTGTCTGCAGTGTGCCTGTCCTATAAGAATGATCAATAACAATGTTATTGAAGGAAGAAATAAATTGAGAGAAGCTGGGATATCATGATCAGACAGAGCTATGAGTAAGCAGGGAGGGTGTAAGTGACGGTAAGTAAGGAGAAAGAGCCTGGTTGTTCACACCAAAACAGTGGAGTGCGGTCTTGATAATGGAGCTAAGATACACTTCCATCTTGGAAGAACTGGACTCTCACAGTTCTAATTCCCAAGCCATGGCTCATTCAGCATTGCCACAGGTTCTGCTTCTCCTCATCTTTGCTGAGTTTCTATTTTCCTCTTTATTGAAATGAGGTCGAGTTAGTTAGTCAATGAGAAGCCTAGAGCTGTGTGATTAGAGTTGAGAAAACTCAAAGAAGGCCAGTCTCTGTATGGGTGTTGGTGGTGACTTGGGAGGTGGGAAAGAGAGCGTGACACCTCTGAATGGCTCCCGTCTGCTCCCTTCATCCTGAGCACTCTCTTCTCTCACTCTCTGCCCTTAAGGGAATGGCCTTTTCTCTGGCCTCTGTGTTCCCCATGTCTTCAAACTCTCTGTGCCTGGTGCCTACATTTCTGGGCAGCACATCCGCTAATGCTCTTAGCATCAGTACAGAAGGGGTATCCTGAGCAGAACAGATGAGAGCACAGTGGATGGACCTTGGCATGGTGGAGCACTGAGTCAGGCCAGAGTCAGAGGGCAATCTGTTCCCCAGCCAGAGCAACAGGGCGGCAGAGGTTAGCTGCATGCACACCCTGGGTCTCTCCGGACTCCAACCAGCACTGGAAATTTTCACAAATGTTACATTCACTTGCCTCTTACAGGAAAAACTGAGCCCTGAGCCATCTTTCCTTTAGCAGTTCCAGTTTTTTTTTTCCAGTTGACTTCCGCCTTAGCCATCAAGACCATCCGCCCTTGGGTATGTGGGTCCAGGCTGATGATCCTGGTAAATACTCAGATACGTGCACCTCCAAGAAGGAAATCGCATAATTCCAAACACCTACGTGCTCCCTTAAGCCAAACCACACTTGTGGATGTTCTTGTAGAGGTTCTGACCCTGCCCCCTGAAATCAGTTTTGGTCATTGAAATCTTAAAAAGAATGAAGAAAATGCAACAGCAGAGTCTTGTGCAGCTTAAATTCAATCGCTTTCTTCATCCCTTATTGTCATCGTCATTATTTCATAAAGTAATGACAGGGATGGGAAACTCACTTTGATATTTTATTTCATTGTCTTTTTTTAGTATCAGGAATCGAACTCAGGGCCTCGGGCCGGCCATGCAGGCACTGTGCTGCTGAGCTATATCTCTAGCCTCATTCTGATATGTTAGATTTTATTTTTCAGAAATTTTCGATGCATTATACACATTGAAACTCCCCCAAAACATTGTGAGGTGAGATGGAGAGTTGGCGGAATGATTAAAGTATGTTATGTGCATGCACAGATCTGCCAAAATGAAACCCATTAATCTGCATAACCAATACGCACTAATAAAAATGTGGAGAGAAAGAATTTCCGGGAATCCACTCATGGAATGAAATCACCAGGCAGAGATGGAGAGATGTGTTGAAGTACCACTTTGTGGATTATCGTTGCTGTTATTTGTGGTTATCAGCAATGGTAAATGTAAGGATTGTGGACAAGGAAGAGTGGTGGAAAGAACACTGCTTAGATTCAGAAACCTTACCCAAATCATCATTACTACTTGTGTGGCCTTAAACAGACAGTGGAATCCATTGGACCTACACAGCGTAACCCACTGGACTTTCAGGAACCTCCTTGGTGAGATTGGGATAACAAAATGTACCCAAAAGTCTATGAGATTAAACAGAAATAACATTTTGAATGTGGATATTCAAAAGCATTTGAATCATATTCATTCAGATTTAATTAAATTTGAAGGTTTTGAAAGTCTGTCTATCCAACTATATTTCTTCCTTTGATCTTATCAATAACTATTGTGTAGGCTTACAACAGTGAGGCATTGCAAGAATTCAGGACATTCCCAAAATAATTAAATAAGGATGAAACCATATATTTTTGTTTTAATAGAATTTAAAGATTTTTAACAAATAAGCATACAATAAAATAATTTACCTATGAGGCAATGCTTAGATTTCAGATAACAAATGTAGCCAATTAACCAGAATAATCCAGTCTTACACAACTATTTCCATGTATGTAGCCACACCTGCCAAACTCAGAAAAAAAGATCCTTTGTAATTTTTCCAGGAGCTTCAGCATTGAGAAGCTGCCAGGGAGCAATAAAATAGATGCCCATTTCACCGCTCCTTAATTTCTTGGACCCCTATTCATGGAGATGTTGAACATTTTCAAAAGAGACTGGCTTCTTCCCCCTTATATTCTGTCCTAGTTGTTTTGGTTTGGAGAAGCTATTTAATGAAACATGACAAAGATCAATTTTCTCTGAAACATCAGCCAGGCTTGTCTTTGAGTTTAATGCCCAACAGTATGTGCAGCCTTAGTTTGCTAGTCTCTTGTTTAAAATCAAAATTAGAAGAAGATAGTCTTGGGAGGATTTTGTCCTTCCTGTAGAGGTTTCTAAGCAGAAAGCCACCAAGATTCTCCTTGGCCTTATCTTCACTCTACCTGCAATTTGGTTCCTATGGGGGACAAGGCTGTGACTTGGGAGGCTGCAAGAAATGTGTATGTGGCTTCCTCATTGTTGTAGGGGCTGCTTATAGCTGAAAAGTTGGGGTTTCCATATCATTCTATGTTAGCAAGAAAGGTGAAGTCACCTTCTTGTCCTCCCCTCTGCCTCTTCCCCATGGCTTTCTCTTGGAAGTCATCCTAGCCCTTGAACTGGGTCAACAAAGAAATCATTTATTTAATTTTCATGTTTTTATCCGTATATGTTTGCAGTATATACCAGTCACACTTCTTGCAAGGAGTTAGTACACGCACGTAGTACATCTTAATTTCTCTTGTTCCCTTCCCTCTCCGCACCGTTCCCTTGGTGCCCTTCCCACTTTCAAAAGCTCTATCTCCCTGTTTTCTGTTAACTGTCTTTTATTTTGCTCTTTATTTCTACTTTGGGTCACTCATATAAGAGATACCATGCAATATTTAAACTTGTGTGTCTGATTTATTTCAGTTAACACGATCTCAAATTGCATCCGTTTTCCTACCAATGACTCAAATGTAGCCTTTATGGCAAAGTAGTACCCCGTTCTGTACAAATACAACCTTTTCTTTATTCATTCATCTGTTGCCATATAGGCCAAGTCCAAGATTTAGCTATTATGAACTGTGCTACTATAAACATGAATACACATGTATCACTGTAATATGATGTTTTAACTCTTTCAGGAAGATACCTAGTGAGGGAATAGCTTGGTCAACTGGAGTTGCTAGTTATGGAAATCAGTATGAAGATTCCTCAAAAAACTTAGGAAATAACATGACAGATGAAGTGCTTAAGGATTAGAGACATCTGTTTTGAGAAAATACTCAAGTCTTCCTAGATCTGGAAGGAAACAGGAAATGTTTTTCTCAACTACAGTTTTTCAATTTTTTCTGGTTGGTGTTGACATACCTTCTTTTAATGAACAAGCATTTAGTCAAATTTCCCAGAAAACTGCATGGTTTCCATTTATAAAATGCAATACTATATTAGATTAAGTATTAAAGAAATACAAACAGATACATTTGGGTATCTTGGAACTTTTAAAAATTTACTAAGCCTGGTTCAGATCACAACTACTTCCTTGGACTGTGACATTCATTTCCCAACTTTGTAGTTCTGGATCAGCTATGTCAAATATGATTGAATCTAGACCTTCTAAATTTGGCACTTTCTTGTAGTTAAAAATAAAGAAAGAACTTGTGAATCTCTATTGTATTATCTAGTCTGACGATCTTAATCCTTTACTAGGAGAATGTAGCCAACATTTAGTGTAATGACTGATATAATTGGGTTAATATCTGTCCAGCTATAATTTGTACTTCGGCTCAGCTATTTTCTGTTCCTTCTCTTTATCCATTTTTGCCTTCTATTGGTTTGTAAGTCATCTTTTGATTTTTTCATTTTTTTCTTCTATGTTTTCTTTTTCTATTTTTAGTGATTAGCCTGAGGATTATTACAACTGCTTGAGTTGTAACATCACTAGAACCTCCTAAATCTATTTCTCCTTTGCAAAGCATTGCTTTTGTTATTAATTAGTTTCCCCTATATTTTAAACTGCAAAAAATATTGCCATTTTTGTTTCTCATGAATCAATTTATATTTGCCCAAGTTTATCTTTTCCAGTGTTCTTTATTCTTTCCTGAATTTCTGCATTTTCATCTGGGGATTTTTCTTTTGCCCAAGGAACACTTACTGTTATTTCCTGTAGTACACATCTTCCAATGCAAATTCCACTATTTTTAATTCTGAACAGTATTTTTCAATTTAAAGTATCTTTTTGCTGGGTATAGGTGTCATGGTTGGCACATTGTGTCAATTTGAGGAGTCTAGAGGCCAGGCTAAGTGACCTACCAGTTCTACATCCTGGGGTGAAGAGGACATGCCCTTACCTCTTTGGGCTGTTGTTTATTGTGTCAATTTGAGAAGTTTAGTAGGTTAACTAAGTTTTTGAACAGGGGGCCAAAGTCCTTACTTTGTATCCATCCTCAGCATGTTCAAGCGGAAAGCATGGAGATTATGTGAGTGCTACAGCCTCCTGGTGGGGGTAGCATGCTTACAGCATAAGGGAGGAAAAGAGGCTTGTTCCCCTCTTTTGCTCTTGTTATGGTTTATACATTGTGTCAATTTGGGGAGTCTAGAGGTTTGGCTGAGTGACACAGCAGGAAGCCAGGGTGCTTACTTTGTATACATCCTGAGACTGTGGAATTGGAGGGCATGGACACTGTGTGAGAGCTACTCCCCCTGGGTGGGGGTAGCCTGTTTACAATGGAAGAGAAGGAAAGAGGCTGCTTGCAGCCAGTCCTCCCTTTTGCTGGTTGCTTTTGCTGTGCTCTGCAGCCATGAACAGTTTTCCCTCTGCCATGTGCCACTCTGCCTCTGAACCAGCCAAGTATGGACAGAGACCTCCAACAACTGTAAGCTAAATAAACCTTTCCTTTCTTCATTTTGGGTGTTGGGTATTTTGTCTCAGCAACGAAAGAAAAGGAACCAAGACAGCTCTTGTTGCTTTTGCTGTCTTCAACTGCCATGAACTGTTGCCCTCTGCCATGTGCCACTGTGCGTTGGAGCCAGCTGAGTGAGTATGGACTGAAACCTCCACAAACTGTAAGCTAAATAAACCTTTCCTTCCTTTATGCAGGGCATCAAGTATTTTTGTCTCAGCAAGGAGAGAAAAGTAATCAAGACAATAAGGTTGTTTAATATTTTCTTATTTCAGCTTATTATGTCTCTTTATTTCATTGTCACTTGGCTTTTATCTTTTCTCTTGAAGTCAATTATTCTTTCTGTTGCTTTTTTGAAGGTACATGTCTCTTATTTCTTCCGGATGCTGTTTATATTTTCTCTCTGTTTTTTGATTTTTAACAATTTGGGTATCATGTGCTTTGAAATGCTTGCTTTGTATTTATCTTAATCGGGTTTCATTGAGGTTTTTTTTTTTAAATCCATGTAACCATCAGTTTTTGAGAATATTCAGGCATTATATTCTCCAATATTACTGGTGGGCTAATTTCTCTTTATGCTCCTTCTGAGATGCCATTAATACATCTGTTTGGACCTTTGACATGATTCATATGCCTCTTACCATTTTTATATTATCCTTCATGCCTAATACCACACCTCAATTTGGACATAGCACAATACTTGGGTCATAAATACCTTAGCGACCGCTAAGCCCCTTTGTTGCATGTTATTAATTTCAGATGCTGTACATTTTATTTCCAGAATGTCTATTTGATGCTTTCTAAAACACATAAATTCAAATTGCCTGTTGAATTTGTCCATACTTTAATCTCTTCTTTCCATCTTTTCTTTTGTTTTCTTGATACTGTTAATTGTATTTATTTTATAGCCCTTAATTACTAACTTCAATATCTACATTATTTCTGAGTCTATTGCCATTGTTGAATATACATTGTATTTGAAAGAAACACAAATGTGCCAGGTGAGATTAACGTTTACCAAGAAGGGCCCTCTTTTCTTTTAGGAAAAAACAGTGAGTCGTTGATCACCTCAATACAATCAGGAACTGAACTCTTTCTGGATTGAGTTGCAGTTGTAAAACCTGGCTCATTCCTGATATTCGCCTGTTTTTCATGTGTGGCTCTCAGATTTTGGACTGAGAACCCTAGTCTTTTAAACTGTGCAGGAGTCATTTCTGACTTTCTCAGATTTTCAGCAAAGCTTTTCAGCATTCCTTTCTGTTACAGCTTGTGTCTAGATGTTACCCTAAAGCCTCATGCAGTCATATATGGGCATTTTTCAGAGGTAGCTGAATCTAGAGTGTGTAACTGATTCGTGGTGCAATGTAGGATTAAGGGTGCGAGTGGGTGATTACTGAATCAGTCCACTGATTGGTTTAACACTGCCCTAATCTCATTAGCCTAGATTGAATATAAAAGGGGCAGAAAAAAGCTGTTAAGTCCCTTTGATTGATTGCTTTGCTACCTTCTTCCCACCATGAATTGTTTTTCCTATGCAGTGCCTCTCTGACATGCCACCCCGCCTTAGAGCCAGCTGATTGTGGTCTGAAACCTCTACAAAGTGTGAGCCAAATAAACCTTTCCTCTTTTAAACTTGGGTATTGGTTATTTTGTCTCAGCAATGAGAAAAGTAACTAAGACACGCTTCACACAACTTTAAAATCTTTGTTAATGCCTTGAGGCAGACCACCTAACCTGAAAGGTTTTGTTTTCTTAGTACCATATATAATTTCATTATTCCTTTTCAAAGTTTTCTCTATAATTCTGTAGCCTAGGCGTCGGTACATGTCTCACGAGGACACGCTCCTTGAGGTTTCAAACTGGTAACTTGGTCCATATGGTTGCTAGAGTTCTTTCTGGTCCTTTTTTCTTCTGCAGGTTGATTGTGTCTTGATAAGGCAGCCCTCATCTCATACTTATGTTTATCAAATATCCCCCAGAAAAGAACTGACTGGTGTTTATTATAGCACTTTGAAATAATTTTGTTTCTTTTAACTTTTTGCTGCCCCAGTCTTGCTTCCACAGATTACTGATCTTTCAAAAATGTGACCTTTTTTGGTTATTTGTATGGTTGGAGCCATGAGAAAAATAACCTGGTGAATCTACTATAACCTCCTCAGAAGGTGAAACTACAATTTTTTTGAACTATTTTCTGATTGGCTTAGTCTAGTGATATCAGTATTTCTTACAATAATTAAACACGACTATAATAAGATATGAATAAACTCAAAACATCAATCTTCTCAATTTTTACCAGTCTCCATCTGTCTCCAAATTACACATCAATTATCTTGATAGACAGTCAGTCAATATTTAGCCAGTTTCCAACAAGTAAACATCTATTCAACAGCTAACATAAATTTCAAGATAAATTTGGGTTGTATTTTTAATACATCACAATGAATTATTTTACTTCTAACATCTGGGCAGAAAAATCCTCCTAAAATTATATGACTATTTGCAACTCTTTTGGACTTTTTAATCTATATTTGGTCTGTAACAAGTACCATAATCAACCAAACTACATAATATAAACTGTTCTATCCTGTTTTTAACATAGAATCTGCAATCCTGCACCTTAATTCTTTTGCAAAAAAAAATATTGGGTAAAAGTATCTAATAGACTATATAATGCTTTTAAGCATGGTAAACTAGATTGCCTTCTGGTCTGTCTTTATAATTTTACTAAATGAAATAATCTTTAAGTGAATAGGTTATATATGCTGACATAATAAAGAATAGAAGCTAACAAAGTTTTTAATTATATTCTTATAATATAGTTTCATTTTCATAAGTTAGAGATGATCTCAATAGCTAGATATAGTCCCCAGTTAATACCGAAAGACAAGTTCAAAACTAAAATTATCATATAATTTTCAAACTTCTCATTTTCAATTGATTTCTATCAACTTACTGCAAATTGGAGAGCAAAGTATTTAATTATTGAATTTGGGAGAAGATATTTTGCAGCTATTTCACCATGACAGATTTCCTAGGAGTCAGAGCACCCCAAGTCAGCCATTTCATAGGAGTATCATTAAAACTTTCCTTACGTTTTTCTTAACAGACAGGTTGAGCAATTGGTTGGAATGTTTTTCACTGCTAATCATCTCTACTAAAGTGTCATAATCGAGGACTTGGAGAAATCAGTTGAACCTTTTTGTGTGCTAGAATCTGCACCAAATGCAGACTTGTGCTTTGCAGATGTCAGACAAAAGACCTGGGGGAAGCTACTCAGCTTATGTTTCTATCACGATTTGGGGTTTGGGGATTTGCTCTCAAAAATTTTTGCAAAAACAGCTACTCAGTATTCATCCAGTAGACTGCAACCTTGAAATGTCTGCTGTCAACATTTAACAAAAGATTGGCTGACAAGAGAGATTTGAAATTCTGTTTGCTTAAAGTGTGCTTATCTAAAAAGATAAGTTTTCCCATTGCTTATTTAGTTAATAAGAGTTATGTCACTTTGGTTTTGTGAGGCCAAACTCTCAGGAGCAAGATTAGGCTCTTACATTTATGCTGGTGTTTATGATTTATGTGTTTGTTTTCTTCCTTGTCATAATCTACACTTTCTGTTTCTAACTCCATTGCTTTTTGTTTTTAATCAGTCTTGATTATATTGTTTATATTCGTGCTTTAAGCTACATAAAGTCCCTTTGCATATGAGGAAACATAAATATATAAACTAACTGAAAACATCCTTAATCTGTTTGTGGTGTCTCTACCAATTTGTGATCTTAGCCAGATTTGACAGGTGTTCAAATGGTCTAGGTCCCTGTTCATCCTAATCCTAGCTCTAGTAGTAAATACCTGGAACTTCCCCGTTGAATGATCAAGAAGAGGTTCAACAAGTTTTTGAGATTCTTGCCTTTCCAATTCTTTCCCTTTTTCTGTCAAAATTTGTTATGGGTGAATTATGTACCTGCAGCGTAATTTAGCCTAATTAGACGATAACCTCATCACTAAATTCCTACAAACTGAATCTTTAGCTAGGGTAGACCTTGTAAAACAATCCAGAGACATGGGAGGGAAAGGAGGGAAGAAAAGAAAGAAGGGAGGGAGGGACTGAAGGAAGGGAGGAGAAACAGAAAGAAAGAAAGAAATGAAGAAAGAAAAGAAGAAGGGACAGGAAAGCAACAAGGAAGATTTCTTTCTAAGCACAACAGTGACACAACCAATGCCCCATGAAGAACTACTTGGGTAGCTTTTGAAAAGAGGCTGTGGTCCAGCACCTGCAACAGGTGTGAAGTCAGTGCTGTGTTGCTGAAGTCATTGGCAAGAATAGGTTGGAAATGCCTGGTTTTCTTTTTCCTTCCAGGGTTCTGTTCAGTCAAACATGAAAACAAAGACTTGAGTCCCAGGGGACCAAAAGCAGCATTGTTATCCGGATGACAAATTCACTGTTGGGGACATAGAATAAGTGGAAGCCCAAAGTGAGATTCTTACTACTCATCTACCGAACTAACTGACTTGCTATGTGACACACTTCCCACCATTTCCTGCATAGACACCGCTGGAGAAGCAAACAAAGATCTCCGTCACTGTGTTCTTAATGTGCAGATACTACCAGTGAAAAACCAGTTCATCATCGACCAAAAAACACAGTTTCTTGCTTTTGAAGCAAAGTTACTTTATAGAATAGCCAATGATCACCTGCTAGTTAGATCAGTCTTCTTTTAAAAAATAGGAAAGCTAGTAAGGGGTGGGAAAAGGCCTTTAGAAGTAACAAGAGGTTTTTTTTTTCTTCTATTGGTCAAAGCAGTCAATTGTTTAGACAAAGACAAGGATTTGTCTATGTGTGAGACCACTGAATGGCAGGACATCTACTTTATACACAGTAAGAAGCAAGTCTTTTACACAGAGTATCTACAAGTGTGACTATGAAGAGAATAGTTGTCAGGCATTTACTAAGTCAGGAGGGCAGTGTCTGGCTTACCTGTGAAGAGTTACTCAAGAGTACCACAGATCTATCTATTGTGACCAGGCTCACAGTGATCACAGTGGTTGAAGGTGGAAGGTTTGACCTGAGCTTTGAATTTGTTTTTAGGTATAACCTTTGAAGGCTCTGAGTAAATCCCTGTGGTAGAATTCTCTGAATTGGTAACATAACCATCTGATGGATTTGGGTCTCCAAAATTGCTTGGTGGGGTTGCTAACGAAGAAAACCTTTTGAGCGCATCCTGTAAGTACAAAGACACAGAGGCATAAATAATTCAGTGAATGCGGGGGTGGAGAGTTATGCATTCAATATAATAGGCTCTGGACATTTACGATGGGGGAGGGTTCAGAAAACAAAGGCACCAGTTAAAGTCAGTAAATTTGTATTGAACTATCCTAAAATCAGTTCAAATATAGTGTCACTGTGATACTTGGGTGCAGAAGAGAGCTAGGTAACAATTCAAACCCCTGACCTCAAAACCTCATGAATTATCTCATGTCTTTCATGGTCCCTAACAGGTGCACATCATCAGCAATTGTAGATCTACAAATGATAAGAATTGTATAATGAATCTCCTAATAAGGATAAAAGATAGGGGACAGGCTGCAGGTCAGCACAAAGATGGGCATAGAAATGGATATCGATGTATCTCTGTTTTCAGAGCAAGGACTTTACAGACACTGTGGGGTCAGGAGAGATCATGAGGCAGTGCCTTGACAGGAATAGTTTGATTGTCCTGCTGGCTTTGAGGGAGTTCTGAGCCTAACGGGAGAGAACTTTAGGCATCCTTTTTTCTTCAGGGCTAGGGATTGAACTAGGGCTTTTGCACTCAGCTGGGGCCCAAGCCCTTTTTATTTTTATTTATTGAGACAACGTCTTGCTGAGTTGCTACTAAGTTGCCTAGACTAGGCCTGAACTTGTGATCCTCCTGCCTCAGCCTCAGAGTGCTGAGATTATAGGCATATGCCATCATGCCCAGCTGTGTTAGGTATCTTAATAACAAAAATACTACAAACATTACAAACTTCTTTCTTATAAATCATTCACTAGA
The DNA here is from genome assembly GCA_004027595.1 of Dinomys branickii. NCBI lineage: Eukaryota > Metazoa > Chordata > Mammalia > Rodentia > Dinomyidae > Dinomys > Dinomys branickii. Next base: position 44,172 of record PVLD010012223.1, on the reverse strand, counting down.
AATATAGATTCCTGATATAACATCAATCAGTTGCTAAAATCAAAAGAATAATAATCAGTTAATTATTGTTTTGTTTTGTCTACTGAAATGATCCATCTGGCTAATATTGTTTCACAAACAGTCAGGTTTATTTGATGTTATTGTCCTGAGATGGTTTTGTTTTCTGCATGTGTTTGTTTTTCATTTAGCTTGATTTGGTTTGGTTTAGTTGGATTTGATCTGATGCAGGCGTTCAAGCTCACACAGCCCGGTTCTCTGCTGTCGGCTCTTGCCGCACATGGAATCCATCTTGCTGAGGCCTGTCTGAGCTGCCAGGGCTGGCCCCAGAGCCCTATCTCTGTACCCCAGAGCATCTGTCTTCTTTTCAGGAGAGCTAAGTGTTAACATTATCCCGAACGCATTTGCTTTTCAGGAAGATTAATGGAGTTCTGTGCTCTGCAGATAAGCTTGTCTGGGAGGAGCCTGAGAGTGAAACTAAATCAACATGGTCTAAAGCAGGAGAGAACCAAGTTGATTACTCAGATAATCTCTACTCTTCCTTCCTTCCTCTTCCCATTTTCAATCTTCATACAATTTAATATCTGTATATGAATGCAGAGTTAGATCAAGAAGCTAATACACATGAGATACTAAAATGTACCTAGAAAACCAGCAGGCTGAATAACATTGGATTTCTCAGGAAGAAAATCTGTGGAGTGGCTGAGGATTAGGATGGACCACACTGGGGGAAGGGATGCAGGTGCAAACAGACAATGTGAGACCCCCAAGGGGACTGCGCCAGTAGTGATGATTGCTAAAATTCCTTTCCAAGGATGGTGAATGTGTTGATATAATTCATTTTCTTACCGGAGGGTGTCACAAACTGTCTTACAGGATAAGAGGCAGACAGCATCCATGAAGGGTCATTCTCCTCTATTCCTTCCCTATATACATTTAAGTAACCTTAAAAGTAAAAATATATAGGTGCTTACCAAAGTATTATGCTACCTAGAGCATCTACTATATTGAATTTAATATAGGTTGAATCTGCAACCTGGAGTCTTTCTACTTTTGAAGTGCATAGAGACAGCTTTCAGATTTGCTTTTACCTTCCATATAATAATGGTCTCTGCGCAGTTTTAATGGATTCAAAAGCTCTGGATCTTTTCTCTGAAATACCTCTACTGGCTAACATTTGGAACGTGTCTTCTCAATATTTCCTCTGGAATTTTAAAATTTTCTCTCAAGAGGCTTTCTGTTTAAATGATCTAGAGATCATCAGTTTTGGGGAGGTTCCTGTCTCTGATTAAATAAAAATGGAGACATCAGTGTCTGATGAGGACTCACTTCCTGGTTTGCAGATGGCCATTTTCTCATTTTCTCCTTCTGTGATGCAGAGCAAAGTGATAACACACAAGACCTCTCATACCTCTTCTTTTGTGTGACCTCAGACAAGTCATCAAACCTCTCAAGGCTTTGTGCTCTCTTTTATAAGTACACTGCTGTCTCAGTTATCAGATGTAATTCATTCAGTTATCCATTCTTGTAAGATTATTACAGACTATTGATAATGGCAAGGTAGTAAAGAAGTGGTAACTATTCTTAGTACTACAGCCACTACTAATGCTGGTAATAGTGAGGATGATAGTGGTCGTTTTGCCAGTTATGATGGTTTAGATCAAGAATGTCCCACAAAGACCTCATGCATTCATAGATAGGGCCTTTTGAACATGACTGAATCATGGCGGTGATATAGCTGACTTGCTATTAGAAGATGGGGTATGTTCCAAAGAGGTAGAGCACTAGGAGTGTCACCTAGAAGGTCATAGATCCCTGTCCAAGTCCTCCCTTCTCTTTTGGCTTTCCAGCCACAATGTCATGAGCAGCTTTTCCTTGGCTTTGCTCTTTTCCATGCTGTTTCTGCCTGGGAACCAGCTGACCTTGGACTGTAAAACAGACCCCAAAGAAACCCCTCTTTAAGTTGTGAGTGTTGGGTATTGTGTCTCAGTGGTGAGAATGTGACTAAAACACCGGGATTATGAGAATTATCAGAATAGCACAGGAGAATTATTAGTAGTCCAAGATATATATTTTTCCATCAGAAAATGATTACAGCAAATTCAGGTTTCAATGCTTAGGGAGAAAAGAGATATATCAGAAGAAAAAATTTGATACCAATAGATCCATCCATTAATCACTTCCTAGTTAAATGTACTGTTAAGAAGTGCAGTGTTATTAGAAGAGGCAGTTCATTTGGGACTGAGATCAAAGGGTATTTCTCCTTCCCCAGCCCTTTCTTTCTCCCTGCTTCTTGGCTGCCATGGGATGAAAACTTTTACCTCTGTCAGGCCCTCTGCCATCCATGGTATCAGCCAATCAAAGGTTGAACCCATTGGCCAAATTAAACCTTTCCTCTTTTAAGTTATGGGTGTTAATATTGTGTCCTAGTGACAGGAGAGTGACCGAGGCAATATCATAGAAAAGGAATGTTATGAGATGAACTTGCAGACATGATGAAACATACCTATAATCCGAGCACTCAGGAGACTAGAGCGAGAGAATTGTGAGTTGGAGGCCAGACTGGGCTACTAGTGAGTTCAAGTCCACCCTGGACTATATAGCAAAAACAAAACAAAACTGAGCCCTACAAATGAACAAAGCTTTTATTTCCTACATAACCATGTAATCTCAGTTATTTTTAGGGATTGAATGTGTGTATCACCCTCAAAATTTTCTATGTTGAAATCTTAATCACCTTTGTAATGGTGTTTGAACACGAAACCTTTGAAAGGTAATTGGGTCATGAAGATAAAGCCATCACGAAAAGATTTGTGTTCTTGCAAGAAAAAATTTTGCTTCCTTTCTTTGATTTCAGCCTTGTGAGGATAGAAGAAAATAGGCACTGCCAAGCATGGGGTAGGCCTCCCCGGACACTGTACTACTGGTACTCTGATCTTGGATGTAGAGTCTCCAGAACTGTTAGAAATAAATGTTGATGTTTAAGCCTCCCAGCTGATGGTAAGTTACCACAGAAACTCAGACTCAGAAGATAGTTATGTGTACTAAAACACTGCACAGCAAGAGATTTGGGCTGATCTCAAGGCTGGGAGCAAAGATTCTATGAACAAGAGGTTTTCTCTTTGCCTCCTCCTTTCTCATCCTCTGTGATTACAAAATGTTTCTTCTGGGGTTCAGGTGCTCCTATCATGTGTTCCTCTCAGGTGGCTATAGGTGACCTGCTTAACCAGGGTCCACGTGCAACCGTGGGTACGGTATGGTGTGAAGGGAGCAATAGCACCCCACCATGTATCAAATAGCCTCTGTCTCCCACTGAGGATAAACTGCAGAGCTGGAGTAAGAGGCTTTGGAGCCTCTGAGAAGGAAGCTGCACCAATGGAGGGGCAACCTGCACTTATAAATGAGGCTTTATACCCTGGTGAAATCATGAGAAAAAGCAGTAAAAACAGACACAATGTGCTGTCTCAGCAGGAATTTACCCTGGTCCAAATGGGCACCTGCATCTGTGAGTGAAGTGGTATAATTATTTTAGTAAAATACTGTCAACATTTTGACATGGTAGGGGTGATGGAAAACACAAAGAAGCATTCTTCTGCCTGCTTCTTGAGGGCTGTGAATGGGACCTCTGGCTTTGCCATCTCGGGCTCACCTTCATTTGACAGCAGATCTGGAAAACCCCAGCTGACCGCCTGAGTCCCTAACACCAGTCCTCTATTTCAGTCTGTTCTTGAAGGGAGTATCTGGGCTCCTTCCTCGTTTATGAGATTGGTCAGGATTAACTCACAGCTATAGAGTGTTCTTGGGGATAGCAAGTCAGAAGAACCCCAGAAAAAGCCTGGAATTCCAACTATTAGAGAAGATACTTTTTCAGAGTACTTTAGTTTGGGGCAAAATGTGTGTGAGATCTAGTTATTAATTGATCTTTGAAGAAAACCTGCAACAAAAGGTGACCAATTGCCCGTTTGCCTAGGACTAAGGGTTTCCTTGGATGCAGCCTAATAATCTTAAAATGTATTATGCAACACAATTACAAATGTATAAATAGAGAGATACAACAATGAAACCCACTAGACCATTTATGAAACTGTGCAAACTCAAATCTCTCTGAGAAAGTTCATCCTACTCTTTCACTTGTTGTATCTTTGACCTTGTATGTGCTGAGAAAATATTCAACAAGAATCTCATGTAGACTAGTTCAGAGGGTATACCCGTGCAAGGAGATGGCCATTTGTGAGCTAAGTTTGAGAAACATGGATTCTAAAAAGGAAAGAATAGAACCCACTGTGCAGTCTCTAGCACCTGGAATAGGCTGCCTTACCTCTACTTCATACCTTCTCTCCCTGTAGCCAGGATATGGCAAAGTGGATTCTGTCCAAAAAGCAGAAAGTACAGCCCCCAAGAGAAACAGGTCTCTATTCAGGGAAATGAATGCTTTTTAAATTTTTCTGCATTGCCCCCTTCAGAAGCTCTCCAAGAGGTGGGCTGATTCTTGTCCTGTGGAAACCATCACTGTGAGGGTTTAATGTAGGACCTAAAAGAAAAAAAATACTCCCTCTTCCAAATTGAATAGTTTGTCTTGTAAGAGAGATTTTGTTTTCTTTTCATGCTGGACCTAAATTTGGCATCCTATGGATGTTTTATTGCATAGCATTACCTTAGAGCTCAGCCAAATCTCCCAGTTCAGGAATGGCAGCTGAGAAAAGTCGAATGAATGGGCTACTTTTTCCCCCTTTCTCTCTTTTCCTTAACTCCATATGTTTCTAAATTTCTAGCTCATAAATTTAACCAGGTAAATATTTTTAAATATGAAAGATCGAGAATGTGAGACCTTGATAAATATGAAGCAAGCATCTATGGGCATAGCACTAACGAGTCTGTATTCTGTACTTAGAGAGGGATATATTGTAAAGCCTCTACAAAGAAGTTGAATTTGGATTTTCGTGCAAGAGTAGGAAGATTTGGTATCTAAACATGGGGGAGATATAGAAGCCATGGGAATATGGACAACTATGGGTGATTTGTGCACCAGTTTTACCATAACATTTACCATAAGGTTGTAGGTATGTTTGTAGGAATGGAAATATTTATACAATATAATTGTTGGATTAAATTCATTAGAAAGGGTAACAAGTAAAAATGCATTGGAATTTACTTAGAATTCCACAGAGACATGATTTGCCTCCAGAGACATGCTTTGTCACCAGGATGAGACATTAGATGACCAAGACAAGCATTCAAGGAGAGGTCTCAAAGTAATACCCAGGAGGGGAAAAAAAGCTTGGGCTGTAATATGATGCTGTAGAAAGGACTAACCTAAGTGTTCAGTGACTATATAATTTCAGGCCAAAGAGTCATAGTCTAAACATTTATTGGGTTATAGACTGAAGCTTGTTTTTCACAGAGGCATGGATGGGTTAGCAATTCTACTCCATGTGCACCATGGTACTGAACAAAATGTTCTCATTTTCAGAAAAGGTGGTGATGAACACAGTAAGAAAAAAAGACAGATAATGGTATTGGATTGGCTTTCAGTGTAAACTCTTGGCATTTATTGCCTAGACAGATACAGAGAGAGATGGAACTATGTGGTTATAAATATAGAATGAAAATACGCATAGAGAGGTGTGTGTATGTGTGCGTGCGTGCATACATCTATTTCTCTTCTCTGCCTTCTAAGAAGGCCTAAAACCAATGACCTCAGTGGCAATGAGTACATCTGGTATCCAGATCCTGCTTTCTAAATGCCATTCTCTACTAAAAAAGATGAGGCCTCTTGAAAGCAATGGGTGAGTCCACAGCTGGAGAGGGAAGGTAAAAGATGAGTCTGGAATAACTTCTTCTGTTAAAAAACAAGAAGATGCTCAATGATGGGGAGATATCAAATGATAGAGGACCCAGCTGTGAGAGCTTCTAATGCCTGACTCTGAGGCAGTTTGGACAGCAGAATAAATTATAATTGTAAAATATTATTGCCTAGTGAATAAAACAAGAGTCCACAGAGTTAACTAAATGACAAGAAGAAAACGCTCTTCCATTAATAAATGTGGAAGGGATGATGAGATTAGAATGGGGATCATGTCTCCAGACAATAAGTCCTTTCAAACTTGTCAGCAAGGCCTCGCTGAACTTGCCGATTGACCTCTGAGAGTCGAAGTTTCTGAATTTTGCACCACTAATTATATAAACTTAGACAGAGACATGTCTCACTACTTAATAGGACTGTGTGAAAAGCATCCATTTAGGATGATGTGTTGGGTGTGCCAAGAACACTGGTGATTTCACCCCACATTCAGACTGATCGGTGAAGTTGAATACAAGCAAAGAAATCCCTCTATAATGTAACCAAGCCCTTGATTTGGAGGGACACTATCCCACTCAGAAACAGCAAGCACACTGTTGCAGCTCCTACAGGACCTAGAGTAGTGTCGTGCACATGGAGGAACGTAATAAGTGTTTCTTGAATGAAGGAACAAATAAATGAGTAAAACCTGGCATAAGTCTTGAATTAGCCCTAACTAGGAAACCTAAAAAAGGGAAAAAGTACCTCCTTCAAGAAGATTGTAATCTACTTTATCATCTATTTAAAACGTAGTGTAACCTATTCTTTTGGAATCTGAAGACACACATAATTCTCTGCATCTCTGTTCCTTGCTTTTTTCTTCATTCCTGTGTATGAATGACAGAGTATCCTCTATGAAATATGACCTTTGTAAATGCTTTCTGAATTTGAACATTATGTTGCTTTGTGATTGCTCCCACTTGGGATTCTGAATGACACCAAGTGCTTTTGCTGGGGGCCTCAGGTATTGGGAAAACGGAGGAGACAAGATGCACACACAGCGCATTAGCACACATACGCCAATGTCATAAATAGACACCTAACCAAAAACAGCTGTGCAGAGCTATGCAGTAAAAGGTTGCGTAGCTGTAGCTATCGGGATTGGGTGGAATGAGTTCAAACTTGCCCCATGAGACTTTCCTAAGGCTTTACAGGAGGGCAAGAGCAAGGTCTGGGAAGTGGGAAATGGAGTGGCCTATCCTGTCCTCACTGTCTAGATCCCTGCTGGCTCTACACTTCTGCTCACCCCTGCAAGGTCACACACTTTTATTTATTTTACATTCAGGCAGAAAGCAGCCCGGAGCACTCTGGGGGTATTAACCGAGAAGAAATACAAATCAGATTTGACCAAAGAGAAAAGAAGCCTCAGACAGCTGCATGGGAATAAGAAGGGTATCACATGCTACTCTACCTGGTCTCTTTCCTGCTCAGGAAGTCAATGGATACATGACAAAATTTATAGTGCGTGGAGGGCTGAGAGGCAAGACTTGCAGCATTTGATTCTGAGTTCCTGTCCTGGAAATGATGTTTATTCTGCTGCTAAATCCCTCATTTCCAAAGAATCCACTCTGTTACTAACCAGCGTCTTCTCGGTCTCCATGTCCTGAATGGGAGGCAGTGGCAAAGGCATGGCTCTAGTTTGAAGGTGAGCAACTTACGCTCCTTTTAGTTAAAATGGTCTTTTCTAAGGAAAAGTATATTGTAGAATCGTACATTCCTAAAGCTGGAAGAATCTTAGAATTCATGCTCCTTAGTATACAGGGAGAAAAGCAAAGCATGGAAGGAGGAACAGATTTGTTTAATGTTTCAGAAATATGAAGCAGAATGCACACTACAGATATAAGGTAATAATTTCAACTCCAGCCCTGAAAAGATCAGGTGGTAGACATAACCTTGCCATCTACACAACTGAGTCATCCTCTTTTCTCTTTACACGTTGGTTGGTTCTCATCCAAAAGTATCCTGATTGGGCCGGGGATATAGTTCAGTGGCACAAGCACCTGCCTGGCAAGAGCAAGGTACTGAGATCGATTTCCCAGTACCAAAAAAACCAAACCAAAACAAAACAAAAATATCCAGCTCAATCACTTACCTTAGTCATCTGATACATCTGAGTCGGGTCTATTCCCTGTGTGGCTGCTGTAGGAAGCCGTGCTTATTCTGTCCAATTGCACTGGTATTGCCAAGATTTTGTGGACTCGGAGAAAGGAATTCCAGTGAACTTTTGTGTGATCCTAGCATTGTTGGAGCAGACATGTAATATTCAAAGTGCATGAATGCAACTTTTAAAATCTAATATACATGGATGTTTACCCTCTCTTTCTGTCCCTGTGCCCTCTGCCATCAGAATCATATGAAAAATCTAAGGTAGCTTGCTTGGGAAGAAGAGACACATGTCCCACATTGCTGATTGCCATGGCTGACAGCTGAGCAGCTGCCAGACTATGTAAATGGGACCATCCTGCCTTCAGCTGGCCTTCCAGCCTAAGTAAGTTCATAAGCAGTTCAGGAGAGATCACCAGGGCTGGCCTAGACCAGATCTACTCAGCCAACCCAAAGAATCACAAGGTCAAAAAACAAATGGCTGTTGATGGAAGCCCTCAGGTTTTGAGGTGGCTTGTTAGGCAGCCAAAACTAACAGATGCTCCTATGTATTCATACCCCAGATGAATGAGAGATGATATATGTAGAGAAGATGCCAAAACCCTCCACCAACAGAATTCTTTCCCCAGCAGAGAGGATGGTTTTGCATAAAGTTATCTTTACCCTCTCCTTTTCTCGTGAATAGAGTCATTGTGAGCCAAGAAAGGAGAGTGCTGGCTGGATGCAGTGGATGACCAGGATATGACCTGGCCTCATCAACACCATGCTCTAAGCAGCTGAGCCAGTCGGCTTGCCTCTGTCTTCCTGGAAACTCTTACCACCCACTGTCTGCCACACTAAAACACCCCACCCATCAGTCTTCCTGCTAAATCAAGACAGAAACATCATGGTAGAAGAAAGCTGTGAACCTTGTGGCAGCCAGGAAACAAAGAGGGAAGGGAAGGAAGCCTGGGAAGGAGATAGAGCCTCCGAAGACCAGGTGACAGTAACACATCTCTTCCAGCCAGCCCCACCTCCTAAGGGCACATTTAGCTATGAACTTCTCAGTGGATGAACTCACTGATTAGTATAGCTCAGCCATGATCCACTGACCTTTCAAAACCTCATCTTAGACACTTCAGATCTAAATCTCTCTTCTTTTAAGTTGTGGGTGTTGGGTATAATGTTTTAACAAGTGGGGTAAATAGGAAAGAATCTCAGTGGGGTGTCCTTGGATCCTTGGGACAGTGACTATTTATCAATCAGTAAAGAAAAATTCAGTATTGTATCAATCAAAACATCTATATTTGAACAGCTGGTAGAGTTGTGATGTAATTTGGAGGCCCCTGCTACTCGTCTTCCCTAGATTTCTCTTACAGACAATGTTAGTCTTCAGTTGGGAATCTGAACTGATCCTACTGCTTTAGTGGTGGCCTGTACAAAATTTACTGGAAAATTAAATGAATTTTGTTAAAAAGTGTACCATTCTAGATACCTCTGCAAGGAAGAAACTGTCAGGCGCTTAGCCTACTCTAACTACAGTTCTTGTGTTATTTGTAAATCAGAGAAATTAACAGAGAAATAATAAGTAAGGTCATCACGGAATCTCAAGATCAGAAAGAAACTCACAAGTCATTCATCAAAGTCATTTATGTACAAATAAGGATACTAAGGCTCCAGGAGAGGAGGTAATTTGCCCATAGTCACATTTGGGAAAAAGAGACTTGAGAAAGAAATAGCAAGGAGAAAGCAGGAAGAGAGGGGGCAGGTAGGAAACAGCAAGATGGGGAGGTTGTTCCATATGGTTGTCCAAGAATAGGGAAGTGAAATTATAATCCCTCCAAGAATGAACCTGTCCACTGCTTGGCTTCTAAAATCACCCAGAAGTAATAGTTTCAGTTTTTTCTGAAAAAAGGAATTGCAAATAATAGATATTAATATTGGTGTCATTAGTAAAATGTCCGGATGTGCTCATATGAAATTTTGATACCACTATGCATCGCCTACTCTGCATGATAGATGCAGGTCTCTGACCTCCAACAACTGCAACTTCTGACATGCCAACATCTGCCTCCTTTGACTGCTTAGATTACACAGCAGATATTCTGACTTCAGGTTTCTCGGTGGGTTAATGCCCTCCTTCAGAGACGGAAAAGTTAATCTTAGCTGGATGGCTTTCTCTCTTGTAGATCAGCTGATGGATCTGTTTTATTGAAATTCAGAGATTTTTACTGAAGCAGGTATTGGTTTCTAAGCAGAGGCAGGCACCATGGGGAGTGTCCTGACTAAGAATAGGAAGACCTGGAGTTTGGCCCGGGCCTTGACACTAACCAGCTGTGTGACCTCAGATGCGTCATGCTTCTCACTGTAAAACAAGCAGTTTGCACCAGATGACGTCCGAGGCGACATCTAGCCCTGCCATCCTGAGGTTATGCTGGAGAGATGGGACTGACCTGCTCTGACTTCCTGAACAGTCAGCTGGGGAGTGGGACATGAGCTCACAGGGAGGAGCTTGCAGGAAGACCGAGAGTAGAGCACCCTGATAAGACACACCAAGGTTGAGAACAGTCTTACACACTCCCAGAAGCTGGAGTGAGTACTGGGTTAATAACTCCTACTTATTGTGGGCTGATCAGGCACACACTCTCCCAAACAAGTGGACAGTGAAGGCTTAAATAGATGAGAAAATTTAAACAATTTTAGGGCTCCAGGAGAGTCCAACTGTCTTACAAAATTTAAGACTCGCTGGGTTAAGACTCAGACTTCCTTGAGTGGCCTGTATTTATTCAGTTTTCAAATAAAGGAGGTGAATACTGAAGAAAAGGCAGGAATCTGGGCAGGACTTAGGAATCCCTATAAGGACTTCAAGTAATAGTTCGTTAATTTAGGAGAACCATGTTATCTCCAGGAAGGCCTTCACTGCAGGAGTTAGGTGCCTGCAGCTATAGTCTCTTCAAGTTAAGGGGGTTGGAGTGAAACATCCTCAGCTATGGCCTTGTCTTGTCCTTTGAGACCTCAAGCTTTCACCCATCGTTATAGGCCTCAGAGGTACCAGTGACTTACAAGTAAACATGGAAAGCCAGTTGGTTAATATGAGTCCTGCTCAGAGCTGCTTCATAGTGCTTTCCATCAAGGGAGTGACCAGAGTGAGCTCTGGCACATTTTTCTCTGGAGTCATTCAAACAATACATTATTTTCCACCTTTAAGACGTGTAGAATCTCCAAACTAATTATACACCATATAGGGAAATCAAAACCAGGCTGTGCCTACCTGCTAGCTATGGAAACATGGACTAAGGCCAGCTCACTGAAAAGCAATTATCAATATCTATCAAAAAGACAAACATATATTCATCTGACTTAGCAATTCCTCACTGCAATACACAAATTCCCTCCTCCTCCAGTTCATGTGTTGAAGCCCTAACCCCCAAGGTGATGGTATCAGGAAGTGGAACCTTTGGGAGGTGATTGGGTCATGACAGTAGATTCCTCATGAATGGAATTTATGCCCTTAATGGAAGAGGCTCCAGAGAGACACTCAGCCCTTCTGTCACATAAGTACACAACAAAAAGACACCATCTATGAACTAAGAAGTAGGCACTCACCACACACTGAATCTGCTGGCAACTTGATCTTGGACTTCTCAGCCTCCAAAAACTCTGAGAGACAAATTACTATGTTTGTAAGACAGGCCATTTATGGTATTTTGTTATAACAGGCCAGATGGATTTAGAAATTCATCCAGGAAATCATCTGGCATTATACTAACATACCTATCATGCATAGCTGGTTTGCTTCTAATAACAAATAACTGAACACAATATAAATGTTAATTAATAAGAGGCTAGTTAGCCAAATGGCTGTGCAAGAACAATCTCTTCAGCTGTGAATTAAATGAGTATTTTAACAATAGAGACTAATTTCTAAAACAGGTGAAGAGAAAAAGCAAAATATGTAGTAAAGAAATACTAAAACAAATTACAATGAAAGAATTATGTCCAAGAGAGATAAGAACCAACTGACAGAGCTCCTAATAGCCAAAATTGGAACAATCTGAGCAGCAAAATAAAGTACTATTGGATTACGCTATGAAATGAACTATGTTTCTCAAAATTCATTAAAAGTGAATTAAAAAGTTAAAGTCTGCCAAGGTGACTATCAGAGGGTTAGGTTTTAGGAAATGATTCATGTTAAAGGAAGTAATAGGTAGGATCCTGATCCTATCAGATTAGTGTCCTCATAAGAGGAGACAGAAGAGAGCTCCTTCTTTCTTTCTATCATTTAAAGAAAGATACAATGAGAAAGAGGCTGTCTGCTATGCAGAAAGAATGCCCTCCAAGACACCGGATTGGTCAGCACCTTGATCTTGGACTTCCTGGCCTCCCGAACTGACAGTAAATAAATTATCATTGTCTATGATATTTTTATGGCCACCCAAGTAGACTAATATAGATTATAACATGAAATGCAAAGTAATATTTCTGTGTACATGCTCCTACAAATAAACGATTGAATAAAGAAGAGGAAAATCTCCATCCAAAGAACTCTAAATAATTTGTGCAGATATCAAGATAGAGCATAAATTTCACCAAACATAGACTGCATATAGTGACTTCCTTCTGAAGACCATGGTATACAAAGAGGGAAACAAAAAGTTACCCTTGTTGTAGAGAAGCTTGCAACCACCTTCAGTCAGGTGACCACGGTTTATGAGTACCTTTGTTATAAAAGGGTCCTTCATCTCTATGGTCTTCTACCCATAACCATAGTCTATAAGAAAGTCATCAGAGAAATCCCAAATGAGAGACAGTAAGCTAAATACTATACCTGCTCAGTATTTTTCAAAATTGTGAAGGTCTTTAAAAAAGCAAAGAAAATCTGAGAAACTGCTTCATACAATAGGAACCTAAGAGGACACACAGACTAAAGTTAGTGTATTGTCCTGGATAAGATCCTGTCACAGGAAAGGACACAAGGTAAAAAAGAAATGAATTTTGAATGAATATAGGCTTTCAAAAACAATAATGTATCACTATTGTTTCATTAATTGTGACAAATGTACATTATTGATGTTAAGATGGTTTTAGGGGAAATCATTGGGGTAAGTGATGGGAATTTTGAACTATCATTGAAACTTTTCTATAAATCTAGAACTATTCAACATAGAAATTCATAAAAATGGTCCATATCTATATGTTTTATCACTATCTTGTGTTGTTTTTTAAGTAAAAAAGAGGTAGAAAGGAGAAAAGAACAAGTGTCTCTGAGAAAAATGCACAAAACTGGAGACTGGAGTAAGTAAGACTTTCTGTGGTATTTCCTTTTGTACATTCTGACTATTATTCTATGGGGATATATAATTTTTTAAGAAAATTAAATATTAAAAATATTAGAGAGCCCACTAAGAATAACTCTCCTTAGTGGCACAAGAAGAGAAGAAACTACCTCAGAGCTCTCTGCAAACTATGATGACATTCACCTGTGTGGCAATTCCTGTACGTGGAAATTGACATGTGGCGTGAGTTGCTGCCAGAGGCTTTGGAGGCTTCACGAGATCAAGGCACACAAACTCTATCAGCATCTGGAGAAGGGAATTGAGGGACCGAGAGGCAAGGAACAAGGTGAGATTTAAAACCACCATAAAAAGTCAGGGCCACTGGTCCAGATGGTCCCATCTGTTTTCAGGCCTCTTCATGCTCCTTTGCCCAGGAAAGAATGTGACAGCAGAGTTAATCGGAAATAAGGTCTCCGGTGCAGGCGAAACATGTCTTCTGTCTGTGCATAGCCCTTGTCTTGGGGCACTGGGAGGCACTTGGGAGCTTCATGGTTTGTTTGTTGTTGTGGTTATTGTTTATTCTGTATATCCACAAATATTTTAACCTTTTTGCATTACTATTTATTTTGTTGAAGTAGTTTTCAAAAGTTTCCTATGCTCCAGCCTAGATGCTCTAGTTTGGAAAGCTTTGTGGACAGGGTCATAATTCTTCCCCCATCCGCATAGCGTATTTGGGCCCTGATTAATTAAGTACTCAACTACATCTGTGCACCTTCCTGTATTGTTCTCCAGAGACAGCAGAGCAGGAGGCTGTGCCCTCCCCATAATTAGCACACTCCTCAGAGAGGAAGCATGTCTGTGCATCCGGTACATCCTGCAGCCAGCTTGGGGACAGATGAACAACTACTCCATTGTTTTAGACCAGCCACACATTTCTGTTCCCTCACCTTCTGTGGGAGAGTATTTGTTAGTTGAGTGAAGTGTAGAAGTTATTGTCTCAAATCAGGACACTTTCAAGACTGAAAATGTGATGATTTAATAGTAGTGGAGGACACCAGCAGTAAATGGAGAATACCCCAGGGCAAACCAGGACATTAGGTCAGGACACCTGTGTCACTTGTTATGCCTTGGAGAAGAGAACAGAGTCCAAATATCTGAATATCTGAGATCTACATAGGAGAGTAAGGAAATATTCAATAAATATGCACTGTCCTGGTATGATATGGTAGCTGCAGTGAGCTGATTCCAGGCTCAGCCCCTGGGCCCTGGATCCTGGATCACCTTTTTTTTCTCTCTCTGGGGACCTTCCCATACCATGAGGAGCCTTGCAGGCATGTGTGAAGACTAACCAGCTCATGTTCCAAGCTCAATTCCTGCTTCCAGAAATAGCTGCCTCTTGGCCATGTGCTGTGTGAGATGCACACTCCTTGGGAAGAGAATTCCGGGGCCCCCTGTGCCAAAGGATGTGGTCCTGAAGGTAGAACACCAGTGGTGGGTGGGCATGGTCCCATGATCTTACAGATCCTTAATCTTCTCAGGAAAAAGATGACCAAATGGAGCCAGAGCAGCAGCCTGTAAAGTGTGGGGCAGAGGCAAGGCTCTTCTCACCTGGTGCTGTAGACTCAACTGAAGCTTTACCTCCCAAGGTGACTGTTTGCAGATAGCTCCATTATGGAGGTAAAATTAAATGAAAAAAAAAATCATCTTAAAGTTATAAGGGTAGGACCCTAAGACCAGAGGACTGGTGGCCTTATAAGAGGAAGATATATCAAAGATCCCTCTCTGTACAATACAAAGAAAGGGTGGGGGGCCATGTGAGGACACAGACAAAAGGCAAGGAGAAAGGTATGACCAGAATTTAACTCAAGATCCTTGACCGTGGACTTCCCCCCTCTATCACATGAAGAAATACATTGCAGTTGTCTAAACCCCGATTGGAGGTACTTGCTATAGCAGCCTAAGCAGACTAATAGACCTGGGAATGAATGCAACCCTGTTGTTCAGAATCAACCCATCTAAAACATGCTCTCTGCCTTGCAAGAACAAACCTTTGGAAGGGAGACCTAGATTAAGCAAAAGGGAGAAGGAGGTAGAATAAAGCAAACTGATGGGTCAAAGGATGGAGCACTCTCAGGAAGATTGAGCCCCTGGGGCAGTCATTCATTCTCGCACCCATTTAACAAGTATGTGTTAAATTCCTACCTATGCCAGGCATTGGGCAAGGCAGTAGAAATACAGTTTGAAAAAGTAAAAGTCCTTGCACTCAGTTCATTTACTTTCTAGTAAGTTCCCAGGGAGGTAGTGTTAGCATGGTTTTCTGAAAGAGTGAAGAGTTGGATGAACAGCACCCTTTGGGGAAAACTTACTGGGCCAGGGATTCCTCAACTTCATTCTCCATATGTTCTTCATCTCAGATGGGGACCCAAGAGGGAGGAGGCTCCCTGTGTTGCCTTGATGACCACCTCTCCCCTGACACCTCTTGCAGTGTGATAAGTCCTTGCAGCTTCTGAACTCAGCTGGGCCCCACATGTGGCTCTGGGGAGTGGTAGGATTGGGAGGTTGCAGAGAGGTGAGCTCACATAGGCCCTCTAATGCCCAGATCTGTCTGTGAAGAGGTCAGGTCAGTGCAGCAGCTTCAAGATGGGAGGTTTCAGCTCCTTGAGTGTCCAGAGTGGGCATGAGTGCCTCTAATCCTCTTCCTTCCTGTCAATGGGCCGAACACTTCCTGGACTCTCAGGCTACTTCATGTCCCTAGGACTAACTTTGATTTTTACCTGCCCAAGAGGGATCACAGCACTTTCTTGTATTTTCCTTTAAAAAGAAAGAAAGGAAAAATTCCTTTCTTCCTATCCCTTCTTCACTCTCTTCTCAAACTGTATGTGACTTCTGGAGCTCAGTTCAGTGTCCTGCAAATGGCATTATTGTGAGTCAGGATTTTAGTGACATGTAAACCTCAGGGCCTTAACCTAAAGCCAGACTGATGAGCATTGATTACTTATATCAAGCTTTTCAAAGCGCTTGCTTATATTTTCAATTTCCCATCTCACCTCTTTGTATTATCTTCCCTTTAAAAATCTGTACATGTCCCTATTTGTCCCAAAGCAGAACATGGAAATTAGAGGGAAAAGAACCCAAAAGTTGCAGTTACTACTTCCAAGGCAGTTGAATAAAATGAAAGAGGAAGGAGAGAGAAGTATGTTCAACTCTTGAAAGTATCTTCACCATGTGAATATTTCAAAATATTCTGAATATGATTTGAATTTTTTCTTCCTGGAAATTTTAAACAAACAAATTTCAAATGCAAAATTTTTTTTCCAAATAACCCTCCAAAATACCAAAGGAAGGGTCAAATCTCATATTTTTACAGCTATCTTTAACAGAAAGAACAACCAGTAACTTGTGATTGTGAATGGGAGAGGTCAGTCAGTCCTTGAATTCATTTTCATTCTGGCTGCTTGACTGTCTTCCTTCCTTGATTCTTTGGGTCCAGCTATGGTTGTCTTTTAGTTCTAAAAGGACTAGTATAAAAGGGCTGTGCAAGCAGAGCAGATTCTGCTTCTGAAATGGAGTTAATGGAAAAAGTTAGTATCTCAACTGACTGGACGGAAAAGACCTTTGGTACTTTCACACACCTGCATTGCCTGCTTCATGGAACCATAAAGCCTTCCTCTTGCTTGTTCTTGAAGAGTCTTAGAGCCAGAATTTAGCTTTGAATCTTCAGTGGCCATCATCCAAGATCCTCACCCTCAAATCTGATCCCCACCCAGTCCCTGGATCTAAAATTAGCGTTTTCCTAGTGTGCGTCAGCCTCATCTCCCTGGCTCTTCACTCACTTATGGATTTTTGGCTCCCAATTCTGGAAGCCTGCAGGGCAGAAGCATAGATGGCACCAAACAGCCTTCACAAATTCCCAAGGAGGCCAGCCTGGCACAAGTCTGCAGCAGATAGGAGCTACTGTATCAAGATGCCTTCTCTTGACCTAGCTGGGGATCCTGGCCCTGTGTCCTTCCCAGCTCTAAAAATCTCCTAAAATTTGTCCACCTCCACAGATCCCTACAAAAGAAACCAAAGAAAACGGGAGCAGGTGGGCTTTTGTTATTCAAATATACCCACTCTCAAAACATATGGCATCTATCATTATCAGGTATCTACCCAACTGGCAAGACCAAGCATGTGTTACAAGACACCAAGCTAAGCAGAAAATAAACAGAAAAATGACAAGCTAATCTCTGGTGAACTTTTGCAGAATGTTGCAATAAAAATATCTAGGGTGGAGGGAAGCTATTTTCCCTTGAGTTAAACTTGTTTTATCTTTTTAAAATGTGAATGTCATATCAATTTTGTTTCTATGCATGGGTCTCTTAGTGTTGTAATCCAAGTTTGCATATCATGGAAGCATCGCCAGTTCGGAGGTTCTTGCAGATGGCAATAGCCTTAGATGCCCTAACTGGTATGTGACCTTGGTCGTGTAGTATAACTTCTCTGAGCCTCAGTTTTTCTTGTGTGTCAAGTAAACAATTGGCCTCAATGTTTAAAATCCCTTCAGTTCTAAAACTCTATGATGCTACAGCTTTATAGCAATAGCTAGCCCATACGTCAGTGGCACCCAACATTTTTGGCACCAGGCACCAGTTTAATGAAAGAAAATTGTTTTCCATAGATGGGGTTAAATTGGCAGTTCTGGATTAGATTCTCATAGGGAGCACACAATCTAACGCCCTCAAATGTGCAGCTGAAAGTAGTGCCTACTGTCCTATGGAAATCTAATAGTGCTGCTGATGTGACAAGAGACAGAGCTGAAGAGGTTATGTGTTATAAATACAGATGAATATTCACTGGCCTATCCCACCACCACTGTGTGGCTTGGTTCCTAACACCATGGACTTGTACCTGCAGAAATGGAGTACCATCCCTAATCTTACCCGTACCAAGTTGCTTCCTGCACTTCTTTTTTGAGATAAGGACTTAGTGTGTAGTTCAGGCCAACCTTGAACTTTGCCTGGAACTTTCTATGCAGGCCATGCTGATCTCAACCTCAAAATCCTTCAGTTTTTCACAATCCTTCCTCCTGGACCAGCCCATGGCCTGGGGTTTGGACACCTGCCATACATAAACCAGCTGAGGTATAAATGAACTGGTTTAGTTCTAGACAACTGATTGCTGCTATTGTGGGTGGAAACCTCCGGAGCCACAGGCTTCTGTAGGGCAGGGGTGGAGCGCCGATGTGCCTTTGAATGGCTACTCCTGTGAGAAATGGTGCATAGCTTGAAGCAGGAGGGAAGATGCATCCTCTAGGAGGCAAAGGACTCTCTAGGACTTGGATATTCAGCACAAGCTGTGAACCTGTAAGACAACCAAGTTCCCAGGAAAGAAAACAGACACTGGTAGAAAACAGACACTGGGCCCACATTTGCACAGTTCCTGGAGTGCACAGTTCTTACTCAGCTCAGCCACTGAGAAAATGAAATGTGCCTTCTCTATCTTCCTTTCCAGATCCAGCAGCCACCCCCAAAAGCAACTCTTGTGGTAGCCTGCCTGGGTGGTGACCTCTTGGGGAATGCAGTAAATCCCACCCTGCAGGTAATCTCTAGGAAGCCTTCAGGCTTTGGTGCCTTGTGACTCCTGTGAAAACCTGGGGTCTTGGGAAAGGGGGTTGATTTCCAGGGAATTAGCCACAGCCCTATCTGTAATCAAAGACCCTCTCAGTCTTCAGCTCTGCCTGGGATGTTGGAGACAGCAAGTCCGCAGCAGATACCACCAGCATGAAAGAGCAGCAGCTGCCTCACAGTGCTGTGTGACCAGTTTGGACAGGTTCTACCAAAATCATCCAAGCAGGCTTCTAAGAGGC
Organism: Dinomys branickii; assembly: GCA_004027595.1. Taxonomy (NCBI): domain Eukaryota; kingdom Metazoa; phylum Chordata; class Mammalia; order Rodentia; family Dinomyidae; genus Dinomys; species Dinomys branickii. The sequence goes on along the minus strand of PVLD010012223.1, from coordinate 25,130 downwards.
AGGGAGCTGGATGTGGTTTAAAGAAAGAGGAGGCTGGGTATGGTGGTACATACATACAGAGTCTGGCGCAGAAGGATTGTGAGATGCTGGAGGAGTTTGAGTTTGAGGTCCTCATGAGCTGCATAGAAAGTTCAAGGCAAAGTTCAAAGATGACCTGGAATACACAGTGAGTCCTTGTCTCAAAAAAGAGGTGCCGGAGGCAGCTTTGTAAAGCTGAGATTAGAGGAGGTGCTCCCTTGCTGCGGGCAACACCAAACTCATTAATTGCCTGCATGCTAGAGGTTATGACCTCTGTGTATTCCCTCAGCAGGTGGTCTAGCTGGTATGAAAATTACTTGTTGAACCCCCAAGAGAAAGCAGTGAGTGTGCTGCCCCAGGTTTGGGCTGCTTGAGGGCTCCCTTCAACCCAGGGCAGGAGGCAGCCAAAGACCTCAGTCCGTGGAGACCAGGCAGAGGTGAAAAAGAAAACATGGTGGTGAAGTCTCAGGATGGGGAGTCGGTATCTGCTCCTTTTTCTCTCCCTCTACTTTCCAAAGCCTTCCAGAATAAGCACCTTTCGTACCAGATGCTTTGAATAGGCTTTCCCTTGCTAACTGAAGACGACTTTTCTTTTACTGAGCCAGAGGAGGAACATATCCTGCAGCCCTTTCTCTCTCCTCCCCTGTCTTTCTAAGGGTCTTTTACATTGCCCCCCATCTCTACAATCAAACTCAATGCACAGAAGCCTGGGGCAGGGAAGCTCTCTATTTGCAAACTGGAGAGTATTATAGATTGATCATCCAGTCAATTCCCAGCAGAAACCATTCGCAGAGGGAATCCAGTCCTTTTTTCTGGGTAAGAGGATGTGGTCTTCACCGCAGGTACCCTATCCCTCACCCCTATGGGCACTCACCTTCATCAGATAGCTGCAAATCCTTTCCTTTAGGGGCACTTCACCTTCTAGCAGTCATCAGGACCAATGCCTCTTTGGGCTGGACCAGACTTCTTTCTCTGGAAAACCCTGAGGCCAGTCAGAGAAATCACTGACTCTTCTCCCCAGTACTACAGCAACCAAGGAATTAGAGATTACTATAGTGTAAAACCAGTCAATACCCCAAGGGCAACAAAGTAGTATCAGAAATCCTTCCACTTCCCCAGGGGATCTGCATTTCCCTGCCCCAGGGGTTCTGTGCATTGAGTGTAATTCTGGAAATCTGAGGCAAAGTGAAAGACCCTTATAAAGCACGGGTGGGGTAGCATCCCTTTCTTTAATGCCCTACATTTTCCAGACCACCGAAGCCTAGGGACAAAAACAGGATCTCAAGAGTATATATATACACACACATAGCCAGCCAACCAGCCAGACAGACAGATAGACAGACAGACAGACAGACAGACACACACACACACACACACACACACACACACACACACACCATTTCTCCAGGAAAGTACAGTCTGTTCTGTGGAAATTTAAGCTCTTTCTCAAATTTCTTCCAGTAGTCCTGGGTTTCAGTCTCCCTTGGTATCTCATCAGCAGCCTCCAGGGGTGTGTCCTGTGTACTCTGCAAACACGTGTGACATCTGGTGCTTTTCTTCTCTCCTACCCTAGCTCATGTAAGGCAATGACTCCAGTCACTGCTGATGTCTGCCTAAAAAATGTAGTTACTGCCAGTGTTGAGTACCACGGTCATTAATGCCTATGGTACGACATCATTGTCAATCACCACAGAAAATGCCAGCAACCATTCTGCTGAAGGCCTGCAGAGCAACATCCTGGCCCATTTATTTTTTTGCCTGGCTGTATCATAGGTCCCACAAAATCACAGTGATTCATAGCCAACACAGATAGAATCTTCCCTTTCCTCTAGAACCAGTGGTGCCATATCCTGATAGCAAATACATGTGCCCTGACACTAACTTCAGTGACAAGTTTTGTGTTTTCTTGTGTAAATACCTATGCAGAGTGACCCCCATACATTTTCTACGTGTGATGCATCTCTTCTGAATAATTCTTAGTTAAGCTAAAAATGACTGAGAATTATTGTGACAGTGCTAGTTAAATGTTTGGATTTGAATCCTGAGGCTATCATCCACTCTCTCCCAGCCTTTATTTTCTCATATGGATCCTACATCACTGGGTTGGGTTAAAAGCAATGTATATGACTTCATCTAGTGTTTAGAATGCAGTCAGTAAATGTTGACCATTATAATCATCATTACTTTTTTTCTTAAAGAGCAAGAGCTGAAATCAAGATGAGTGGGCTGGGGTAACTTAACTCCAAGATTATACAGCCAATGAATGGCAAAACCATCCAACCCATCTCAGGTATCCAACTCCACTTGAGTCAGCCTGAACACATCACAGACCTTCCATAGCTCCGCAGGTGAGTTTCCACCTGAGTTGCACTCACTGGGCAGTGTTTTAGTCTTATTTTATGGCACTGATGAGAGCCTAACTGAAAGGACTTAGTAGACAAAGCCAGGGAAAGACGTGTAGAGGCACCAGGCTACAAATTACAGTGAAGTAAAGGGAATGTTCATTCATCCTTCTATGGTGGCCAGTGTTTCCTTGTTTAGTGGGAAAGAAGGTGTGTTGTGATTATTCCCTTAGTTTAAATGGTCACACTTGAGACCACCAAAGCAAAAGGAACTTGGCTGTGTGACACATTCAGATCCAGGTAGAGCTTGAACAGAAACTAGGTTTCATGCTTATTTTAATGTGGTGCTGACCTGGAATGTTTCCCTAAGGCTCCAGAGTCACGATTTGAGAAGGAACACACTTCCCTCATTGAGGCGTCAGTTTCAGACCAAGTGTGCAGATGCAGGCAGCCAGAGGGCAGCTAAGAAGCCCTTGCTCATCTATTCTTCTTGCTATTGCATCTTAGGTGCCAAGATGTTGGGAGTGGGAGAGTATATTTTCTAATGGGCTACTCTCTGAACAAAATAGGCAGCCGCTTTTGCAGTGTAAGGCAGGCTGGTCTGGTTAATTCTCAGTACTAGCTATATATTGCTGCATTACAAATTACTCCTAAGCTTAGTGGTTGAAACCAATTAACATTTATTATCTGTTTTCCTTGGGTTGGTAATTTGAGAGCAGCTTAGGTGGGTAGTTCTGACTCAGAGTCTCTTGTGAAGTTCCAGTCAGTGTCACAGGTGGGGCTGCTGTCATCTGAAGGCTCAACTGTGGTCGAAGGATCTGTTTTCAAAATGATGTCCTTGCCAACCATGGTGCTTCATGCATGTAATACCAGCCCTCAGGAGACTGAGGCAGGAGGGTCACTCACTACATAGTGAGTTCAAGGTTAGTTTCAACTTCATAGTGAGACCTTGCCTCAAAAAAATAAAATGATGTGCTCAGATGGTCTTGGGATGGAAGCTGACTCCTCGTGATGTAGAGGTCAAGAATCAGATTTGGCAGCTGATGTGTCCTGGAGGAGGTGTCAAGACAGATACCAAAGAGGGAATTCCAATGCCATTTATGACCTCACCTCAGAAGCCATACAGTGATATTTTTGCCATCTTCTAATCTTTAGGAGCAAGTTGCTAAGTTCAGTTAACACTTAATGGAAAAAAGAATTAAGCTCTACCTCTTGAGGGAAGAATACCAAAGAATTTGTGCATTTATTTTAAAATCATCATGTGTTCTGTCTGCCTCAGCCTTATGCATGTGTTTGACATTACACCATTAGTGAACTGAAGAGAAAGAAGAGAATAATTCGTTTTCATATTGCAAGTATTTTAAATTTATGTTAGTTATAAATTTAGGGGCAGTACTTACCAGGAGTCAGAGGATCAGTTTCTATTTTACACCCCATTTCTGACATACCATAAACCTCAGACATCTCATTCTCCTTTGGGGTTTCAGTTCCCTCATTCATTAAGTGAGGTACGTGCCTTTTAAACAAATGGTCCTGGGAAAACTTGATATGTACATGCAAACCAATGATGCTGGACACTTACCTGCCACCATATACAAATGTTAACTCAGAATGGAAAAAAGCCTTATGTCTTGGTTACTTTTCTCTTGTTGCTAGGACAAAATACTCAACACCCAAATTAAGGAGGGAAAGATTTATTCTGCTCACAGTTTGTGGAGGTTTCAGTCCATATTCAGCTGGTTCCAAGGCAGAGTGGCATATGACAGAGGGCAACAGTTCATCGTGATGGAAGACAGCAAAAACAGCAAGAGCAAGAAGCGAGGAGCACAAGCCTCTTACCCTCCCTTATACTGTAGGCAAGGTACCTGCCCCAGGATGGGTGTAGCACTCACACCCACAATTCCAGTATTGAACCATAAGTCAATCATAGATTCTAGAAGCCTCTTCCATGACTGCATGAGGCTTTTGGAGGACATCTAGACACAAACCATAACACCTTATAAAACTTAAAACTACAGACCCCTTAGAAAAAGTTAGAAAAGTTAGGGCAAAAGCTTCGCAACATTGGCGTTGGCAATGACTTCTGGGAAATCACACACTGAGGGTATAGTCAACAAGATAGTCAAAAAGACAAACGTTACCAATATTTAAAAATAATTTGTGCATCAAAAATAAGTGATTTCGGAGTAAAATGCCAACCCACAGAATGGGAGAAAATGTTTACATGTCACATGTATGACAAGGAATTAATATCCAATATTTGTAGAGAACTATTAAAATTCCACAACAGAAAAATAAATAGCCCAATTTAAAAATGTCCAAAGGACTCAAATAGTAGGCATACAAAGAACCAATAAACAAAACAACAGGATACAAAATTCATTGATGTTATTCACAAAAACAGAAAAAACAAACCTAAAATTCATATGGAAGCACAAAAGAGTAGAACAGCCAAAATAAATCTAAGCAGAGACAGCATGGCTTGGACAGCACAATACCTGATTTCAAATTATACAACAAAGCTGTAGTGACAGTAACAGCATTGTACTGGCACAAAAATAAACACATAGACCAATGAAATAGAATAGAGGACACAGAAATAAATCCACTCAATGACAGCCAGCTGATTCTTGACAAAGGAACCAGAAATGTATGTTGGAGAAAAGGCAGCCTATTTAACAAATGGTACTAGGAAAACTGGATATCTATAATGTAGAAGATTGAAACTAGATGCCTATCTCTCATCTTGTACAATTTAAAATGGATCAAGTAGCTAGGTATAAGGCTGAAGACTTTGAATCTGCTAAATGAAAACACAGAGAAAATACTCAAGGTCCTAAGAACAGGCAAAAACTTCATGAATAGGATTACAGTTATACAGAAAATAACAGCAAGAATCAACAAATGGGACTGCTTGAAATTAAAATTTCTTCACAGCAATGGAAACAACTAACAGAGTGAAGAGACAACCTGCAGAATGAGAGAAATCTTTGCCAACTACTCTTCTGACAGAGGGTTAATACTTAATATAGAAAAAGAAGCCACAAAACACCAAAACAATCCAATAGCCCAATCAATAAATGGGCAAGTCAATTCAACATATTTCTCCAAAGAAGTACAAATAGCCAATAAGTTTATGAAAAAAATGTTCAACATCTTTAGCCACTAGGGAAATGCAAATCTAAATTACACTGAGATTGCATCTCATCCCTTGAGAATGGCTATCATTAAGAATACAAGAAACAACAAGTCCTGGTGAGGATCCAGGGGTAAAGGAGCCCACCTACACTGCTGGTGGGAATGTAAATTAGTACTGTGCAACTTGTATGCAGATAAGTATGGAGGTTCCTAAAAAGAACTAACAATAGAGCTACCATTTGATTGGTGTGTATATACCCAAAGATATAGGAATATCTGCACACTCATGTTTACCATGGCACAAGTCACAATAGCCAAGTTATGGAACCAGGTTGGACAAATGGACAGAAGCAGTGTGAGATATCTGATATATATGTGTGTGTGTGTGTGTGTGTGTGTGTGTGTGTGTGTGTATCTCAGAGTATTGTTCAGCCATAAAAGAGAACAAAATTATGTCATTTTTAGGAAAATGAATGGAACTGGAGGTCATACTGTCAAGGAAAATAAGCCAGGCCAAGAAAGATAAGTATCATCTGTTCTCCCTAATATCTGGAGCTAAGAAAGGATGACATGAAAGTAGAAACAAGACTATTATTAGACAAGAGGAAAGGAGTGTGTGTGGGGGGGATTAGAGTAGAAGAGTGGGTAACAGGTGAGATGTATATGATCAAAATACATTATACACATAGAAACCTAGTAGGTTATAAATTCAATAGGGACAAATAAAAGCAGTTAAAAATAAAAATAGTAAGCCAAACAAAAATGTGGAAAATAAAACAAATTTTGTCCAGAAAATAGCAAAACTAGATTTCTTGTACATTGGTGAGAATGCAGAATGGTACAATTGGCATGGAAAATAGTATGGTAACTTTTCAAAATGACAAAAACAAAATTACTATAAGACTGAGTAATTACATTCTAGATATATGACCAAAAGTATTGAAAGTTGGGTCTTAAGGAGATATTTGTACACCAAGTTTATGCAGCATTATTCATGATAGCAGCACAAGAGTCTGCTGAATGGGTAAGCAAAATGTGGTGCATGCATGGAAAAAGAAAAGTTCCATCATGGATCAGCCCGAGGTCATTCTACTAAATGAAACAAACCAATTGCAGATACAACTACAGTAAGATTCCACTTATATAAGGTACTTAGAGTAGTCAAGGTCACAGACAAAGTTAAATGGTGGTTGTCAGTTTTGTGGAGAATGAGGGGTTACTCTTTCATGAGCATAGTGATTCAATTTCACAACAGGAAAATGTTAGAGAGGGATGGTAGTGACAACTGCATTACGAATGCACATTCACCAAACTGCAGCCACTTAGAAATGGCTATGATGGGGAATTCATGTGTTTTAGTGTAGTGAAAATAGTTGGGAAAAAACAGACAGTTTAGTGCCTGAACTGAAATATTTTTAGTGTTCCTCTGTCTCTGACACTCTCTTTTCCAGGACTATCTATTAGAATTTAGAGTTTAGATTTCATCTGTGCCAATCTCTCCTGTGTGATTGACCTGTCTATCTGATTGTGTATATACTTATGTATATGTTTAACATGTTTTTGCACATGTCTTTATATCTCAAAAGTCTATTTAAATAACTCTTTCATGGCCCTTTAGTCTTTAGAGGGAAGGTGAGGTTGTTTATAGTACAAGAACATATTTTATTTGCCTACAGCAGCCAGAGCACAGCATGCTATTACTATAAATGGGGCATGATAGTGTTTTGTTATGAAACGCCTTTTGATGTAGGACAGCCACAGTCCAATGACTTCCAAATATATTTCAGCCTACTGTAAAAAATGAAATGACAGATTTTCTCATAGCCATGGGGTCTCTGTACACATTTCCAGGAACTGAAGGCCATTTACTAAATCCAAACAGAGAAACATTGTTTTAATGGTTATAGATGTGTCAACTCAGCTTGGAACAAGCCTTCCTCCATCCTCTCCCCAGTTTGAGTTAGTCAATCTGGGTAACAGAAGAGTGCAACCCCAGAGTATCTTTTCAAGACAAGACACCAATCCTCCACATTGTTCCTCAGACGATCTCTTACTGTGCCTTAACCTACCATCCCACATCTAAAATATCCATTAATGAGGTGGTCTCTATTTCCCCTCAAGGACTATGCACTTTACAGCAGATGCTTATGGAGAAAACATCTTCTTTTAAAAGCAGAAGTCCTCTCAATTTGCTCAGTTCCTGAATTCTGAGTGCTTCCCTATTTTGGGGGCTTCCCTAGTAGTTGCACTGTGTATACGCCTTCCAGAAAACTGTTGACATTTGTCTAGAAGCAGTCTTGCTTAAGGTATTCGCAGTATGGTATTGGCATTGGTAGTAGAATTACAGTTGATCAGCTGTCTTTCTGCATCAGCAGATAAGTAAATTGTGGTAGATATGCCAGGAATACTGTGCAATAATTAAAATCATATCAGTTATCTATTTCTGTCCAACAAATTATATCAAATTCAGCATCTTAAATCAACAAACATTTGCTATATCACAGTTTCTATTATTCAGGAGCCAGTATGGCTTAACTGGGTCCTTTGGCTTAGGGTCTCTCACAGTGCTGCAATCAAGAGTTGGCAAGAGCAGCAGTCATCTCATATCTCCACTAGGCAAGGGGAGGATTTGCTTCCAAGCTTATCCACAAGACAGTTGGCAGGATTCAGTGCCTCCCTGCTATTGGACTGAGGCCCTTAATCTCATGTTGGCTGTTGGCTGGAGCCTTCTCTCTTGTCCTTGCAATAGATTCTCTACAGAGCAGCTTGGAAATTTGTGGCTGGCTTCAACCAGAAGGAGCAAATGAGAAAAGAAGAGGGGAAGATGGAGGCTTTTTTTGTGATCTGATTTCAAAAGTGACATTCCATCACTTTTGCCACATTCTGGTCATTAAGAACAAGTCACTAGGTCTAGCCCTCAAGTAAGGTCGGATGACTGCACAAGGATGAGGCTGCCATCATTGGGCACCATTTTAGGAGCTACTCACCACAAGAAGCAACAAAATAAAAGAGTGCACATCTTTACAGACAAGGATTAACAGGAGGGGTCAAGAGTTAAATGAAACCGGTGGTAGAATAAAAGTTGTTTAAATTGAAACACTCAGGAAACAGTGTTGTTAGCTTTATAAAGACACAACCCAATTCAAGAGTATGTAATCATCATACATAACTACTGCCGGGATATGGAAAAGAAAGGGCGTAAGAGAGCAAATGACTGCATAAACCTTGTGTAGACACAGAATAAAACATAGACAGTGAACTCAGGACCAAGTTTGATCCCAGCTCCTTAGGTTCAAAAGGAAGGAAAAGTAAAATAATCAGACAAATACTCTGGATCCCCCAAATACTCAAGCTCCTGCTGAAAGCTCTCATCAGGATCTGTGTGTGTGGGAGCACCTCATCCCAATGCCACCCTGGACTAAAGTGAACTCAGGCATCAGAGAATTTTACTAAGTAGCATCTGTGTCAGAGTGGTATAACTTGGAGTCTATAAGACAGTTCTACAAGTTTAGTATATGTATAAGATGTATCCACAGGGTAACCAGCCATCTTGGGACTGAAGGTGCTTCCCGAATGTGAGACTTCTGATACTAAAACTTAATAAATTGGTCACTTTATCACTTGAAGAGCTCATTAAACATACAAATTAATGCATCTTTACAGGAGGATCTGACTTGGTGTGCCCGATCTGGGCAAGGAATCTACATTTTAAGTAGCATCAGAAGCCTTTCTAATACAGGTAGCACATGGATCAACTTTGAAAGCCATGCTGTGGAAAGATGGCTTTGAAATGTGCTGCTATTAGCACACTCACGGAACTACAATTTTCAAGTGTATTATCACAAACGTTAGGCAGCTACCTCATGCCGTATCACTTTTACCTGTTGATAATCCCCGGGCTCTAGTTCACAGTTATCCCAGACAACAAGAACCAGGAGGCAAAGTTCATTACAAGGTCAAGACAGGAGTTTGGGACAGAAGATTTCTCTGACTGGCTGTTACAAGACACCACACCCCCTGACTGGGTTAGCCCTCTTCAGAAGGGCTCTCCAGAGTCACCCACCCACCCACATTGCCATCTGAAGAATGCGCTAATAACATTAAGGTGAGAACTGCTAGGTTGGCAGGAAACAAGAGGCCCCACATGTAAAGCCTTAAAACATTTTTCATACTTGGGAAATACATTGACAGGAGAACATGGAAATGAGGCAATGGCACATGCCTCTCAGGATGCAGCTCCAGGATGAGGGTGGGGAGTCTGATGTCAGAGGGAATGGATCTTGAGCGTGTGCAGGCACACAAGGTACATCCATTTCCATCCAGAAGGGCGTGTGACCACAAAGTTTCTCTAAATATTCTTGGTGAATAGTCAATAGTCCTTGCTCTATTTTTATATTCACGTAGTGAACTTTTGACCTCTGTATTCTTTGTTTTTCAGATACAGATTAAACAACATTTATGTGAGAAGGACTATGCTAGGCATGGTTTTAGAGCTATTAAGATTCTAGCTTTAATTTTTCTGTTGGATTTTAGGTCTTTTGAAGATAGAATCCAATTACTAACAGACTAATGCATTCACTGTGTAGCTCAGGCTGGCCTCAGACTCACAACAATCCTCCTGCCTCAGCCTCCCAAGTGTTGGGATTACAGGCATGCGCCACCACGCTCGGCTTTAGACTAATGCAAACAAAGCATTTTGGTGAGGTCAGAGAGGTGAGACATTCTCTAAAAATAAGAGCTGTTATGCTGGATGTGGTGCTGCTTGCCCATGATCCCAGCACTAGGCAGGCTGAGGCAGGAGTATGTTGTGAATTCAAGGCCAACTCGGACTACATAGCGAGACCCTGTTCCAAGAAAACAAACAAATGGAACAGTTGTTATGATTCCCATTTATCTCAAAGATGCCCTGAGACAAGAATCCAAGTACCAGTAGTCTATTTTGCGTGTTATACCTGGAAACATATTTAGGAGAGTGTGGGGTAAGTAAGGGAAGACAAGGAAATTGATAAAAGGAACTAACACACCAGTCACTAGACGTGTGTTGTCTTTCTAGATGAAGACCATTCTTCATCTCCTTCTGCTGGCTGTTCTTTCTATTCTGGAATCTCAAATGCACACAGGTTCTGTGTTTACCTTCTCTTTGGACATTATCCAAACTCTCAGCTGTCTTTTTGCTGATGACTTAAATTCGAACATCTCAGAATCCATCATTTTCTTTGAACATCATTTCCAACTGCCAGTTAGACAGCATTGCTAGAATATCCCTAGCACCTCAAACTCAACAGAGGCAAAGCCAAGCCTATATTCTTATATGAACAAGTTTGTTTCTTCTGACTTCCCAGTATTCATGATTCTATCATTTGTCAACTTGGCAAAGCTCAACACTTGCAATTGTCTTTGATTCCTTCTTGTCATCTGCATACCCTATCTAATGAAGCTCAAAACCTTGCTGATTCTACACTACTACAATGTCCCTTAGAGTAGGTGGCACCTCTGTCTTCACACTAGTACAGTATAATATAATGAAGAGCCATACAGTAGAAGGTCAAAAAACAAACTTACCGCAAACTTAAAGAGCAAACTAGTTTTATTTAGAATTCTGCAATAAGGTAACTTCTTAGTCTGCATGATAAAATGAGTGTCCTATGAGCTGAGTAGAGAGGTTAACTTTATAGGCGGAAATGGAACAAAATGGGGACTGGTTGTTTTCAAGTTACTTTCTTTGTAGGATCAAAACAGAAGTGACTTCTTTGATATGCTAGATCGGGAAAACTGGGCTCCTTTTGATAGGTTTCTGTGAATATTCTGTTTTCTTGAGAACTTGCCCATTTCAGAGTTCAGTTTGGTTACATGTCACCTAGCATGAGTCTATTCTGGTTTGGTCTGGTCTTCTGGGGTCTAGTGAAGGAGGCTAGTTGAAAACAATGCTTCCCCATCAACTTAACTAAAATACAGCATGGCATAGCATAGCATAGCATAGCATAGCGTAGCAGAGCAGAGCATAGCATAGCATAGCATAGCATAGCATAGCATAGCATAGCCTAGCTTAGCCTAGTATAGTACAGTATAGTATAGCATAGCACTGTATAGTAGTATAATGTATTTCAGGTTTTCATTGCCTGTTGCTTAGCCTTTTACCTGAAATACTTTCAGATTCTTTATACTGTCTTCCTCAAAATATGTGGGGGTTCACCAAACTCAGAAAGTCATATATCACATATTTTCTCCCATATAAGGAAACAGGGGCAGACATAAAAATAGAAGAGAGACTATTAGAAAAGAGGAAAAAGATGGAGGAGGGAGAGAAAAGAGGAAGAAAGGTAAGCAGAAGGATGATTAAAGTGCATTGTTTGCATGTATGAGTACATCGAAATGAAATGCACTAGTCTGTTTAACAAATATGCACTAATAAAAAACAAATAACATTTCATCCTCCTCTATATCTCATGGTATTTTGTTATATATTGTCTCTATTCACAGCTATCTTACTATGGCTATACCTAAAGGCAATACTAGTTACCAGGTATTGTCTCAGTGCTTTGCATTTTTATCTCTTTAAATCTTCAAAAACAAATGTTTTCACCATATTTTATAGATGAGAAAACTGAGACACAGAGATAGTGACTTTTTCAAGATAACCCAGTAATTTCCTGGAACAAAACTAAAATCCAGGCCTTGGCCTGTCCTAATAACCAAGCGCCGCGTTGAATCTCTTGGCTTCATTTCTGGACTGCAGCCCCCCTTGAGGCGGGGATTGCTCTATCTAAGCATGTGATCCCTGATCAGAGGCTTAGAGGAGCTTAAATGAGTGAGAATTCTGATTGATGGTAGGATTCAAGGGAATGCGAAGCCAGAAGACGCATGGGCCTGCTGTTGCTGTAGAAGGGAGACTACGCCTAACCCAGTCTGATGACAAAATTTAACTACACCAGATCATTAGATAGACCCTAGCTGGGGCAGAAATGACCCAGGAGCAATGCGGTGGCAGCCTACCTAACATCATACATGGCTCAAAGCCATGTACTGGCTCTGCCTCCCTCTCCAGATCTGTTTCTGATGGACTTTCTTTGTTGCCTAGCTATAAACACACACTCTTCTAAATCACACAAAAGAGGAATCATAATTAGAGACTTAAAAACACAGAGTGCACAGTTAGGGAGTGTTTGCAAAGGTAGGTGGGGCTGAGGCTTTCTGGGAGGCCTAATAAAATTACTTTTTGGTTGAATGAGCTTGTAAATCTCTTCCTGAGTCTGAGCAGTGCTATTTCATGCCCCTGGTGAAGGTCCCTTCTCTCTGAAAAACCGATGACCCAAGAAAGCAGTTGGAGTTGAGAGGAGGGGGAGTCTTGAGCTAATCCTTCAGGTTGAGGCAGAAACACGGCAGCTTTGGACTTGGATTGCGGCGATGTAGGGGAGGCATGGCTGCTTTGTTTGGAGAAGCCTGTCTTTGGCTGGCACGGTTCTGAGCACTCAAGGTCTCTGTCAATAAGCACTTTAAAAGGAAGATAAATGGATTCGGAGCTGAGAGGGGGAGGAGGGCGTCTGGGGAAGAATAAAAACATTATTTGATTGCTTTGCCAAAGCTCCTTCACTGATGCAGCTCAGGAAAGTAGCCTTTGCCTTTAGGGAAGCCGGGTGGGGAGCGAGACTCTCTACACCTTTGGGAGGCGCACACTACAGAGGTCTAGTCTAGCAGAAGTAGAGAATATTAGAGCACCAGGGCTTGCAGCTTCACAGATAGGACAGCAGGTACTGGGCTAAAATATTAAATGACAGTTTGACCCCCATCTTGAAAAGACCAGAAACAACTGGCCTCTTGCAAAGAGAACATGAGCATTCATTCTAAAAGGGTATTCGTGGGAGTGTAAATTAGTCCAGCTACTATGGAAAACAGCATAGAGTTTCCTCAAAAGAAGAAATAAAAATAGAACTATCATGTCATCCAGAAGTTCTACTCTGAGTCTATCTCCAAAGGAGATGAAATCAGTATATACAAAAAGATATATGGAATCCTGTGTTTATTGAATCTTTAGCCACAATATCCAAGATGTGGAATTGGCCTAAGTGTCCATCAGCAGATTAATGAATAAAGAAAATGTGATATAAGCTGGGCATGATGTTGCATCCTCATATTCCTAGCACTCTGGGAGGCTGAGGCAGGAGAACTGCAAATTTGAGGCTAACTTGGACAATTTAGTGAGATCTTGTCTCAAAGTAAAAATCTATAAATGGGCTGGAGATGTAGCTCAGTGCAAATGCACTGGGTTCAATATGATGTCTTCACATGCGCACACGCGCACAGACACACACACACACATTTATGTGTATAGGCTGTCATATATGCACAATGGAAAACTCAGCCTCAATCAAGAGATGGATGGAAGGGGGATGGAAGGGAGGAAAGAGAATGAAAAAACTTAAGATGTGTTATGTACATGCACCAGCTCCTCACAAGGAAATATGCTGTAAATATGTACTGATAAAGAACATAAATAAAAAATAAAATAAAATTCAAATAAAAAAAAAGAGTCCTGTCAGTTATGATATCATGAATGAAACTGGAGGATATTGCTGAATAGAATATACTGGGCACAGTAATAAATAATAGATGGTCTCATCTGTATGTGAAATTTTGGAAAGATGAACTTTTTTGAGATAGGTTCTCACTATATAGTTCAGGTTGGCCTCGAACTCACCATTTACTACAGACTGGCCATGAATTCATGGCAACCCCCCTGCCTCAGCCTTCTGAGTGCTGAGATTACAGAGAGGTGCCACTTTGCCCAGTGAAGATGAATTCTTAAAGAAATGGAGTAGAAAGGAGACTACCAGGGTCTAGAACAGGATGGGGTAGTGTGCTGAGCCTGAGAAGATGTTGGTTTAAATGGTCCAAATTTTCAGTTAGGAGACTTTTTTTAAAAGATCTACAGTTAATAATGGTGGATTACATTACTGAAAATGCAAAGGGAGGAGATTTTAAGTGTTTTCTCTAAAAAAAAATGTATGTAAGGTAATGCATATGCTAATTACTTTGATTTAGCCATTCCATGATGAATGCATATATCAAACATCATGTTTTATACAATAAATGTTTAATTAAAAATTAATAAATATTATGGGGAAAGGAGAAAAAAGGAAGGGAAAAGAATATATATATATATATATATATATATATAATAGCTAACATAATTATACTACTAATTTGTTTTAGTCCATTGTAAAGATCTGTTTGTGCTTAGATTAACTGATCACTTTGTATGCCTGCTTCTTTGTCATCTGAGTAACTTCTTTGAAGACAACAATATGTAATACATTAACCATTGTTAATTTCTTATAATCCTGCTTTGAAACTGTATCATTGTTTTTATTTCTTTTTTATCCTTCTCTCTTTAAAATAAAAAAATTAAAATCAATAAGTATTAAAAAATTAAAAATGGGCTGCGAAAGGGTAGGTGGCAACAGTCTACAAACATTGGAGGTGAAAGTAAATGCCTGGACAAATTCAGAAAAATGTTACCATGTCTTTTAATCTAAAGAGAGTCCTTCCCAAGAAAATACAGCTTTGGGAAAGGCTGATCCCAACATGCTCCGGTCCTGAGTTACTAAATCACTTATTGATGATTTTGTGTCCTCAAACTTGACCTCACAGGCAGAAGTCCAAGAAATCAGGCATCAGTGTTTAGTTGTGAAGAACAGGATTCTGAAAAATGGTATCTGTCTGTAGCTGGATTCCCTTTCAGTGCACTTCAGTCTTGCACAAATCTTCCAGAGGAGATTTGTCCTTTTAGTAAGTCCCTGTATGACTGATAATTTTATTTTCAAGTAGATAATGGTATCCCTCCTATTTTATCAGAGAGAAGCAGTTTCTTGGCCTGAGTTCCTCCCCTCTCCCCAGGCAGCCGTGGACACTGCACATAGGCTCCATTTCGCTCAGCCCTCTGCGCACTTCATGACCTGGTAGCTACCAGAGCTCTAGATGTCATATCTGTTAGGTTGTGTCCTGCACCTCCCCTCGAGCACTCCGGAATCAAGACGTTTTGCCGAACTCCTCATTTAGAACATTTTTGCTCTGGGATCGATTACTCTTTGATTTTCATTACAGATGTGGATGTCCTCTGTCACACCCATCTATTCTTCATCCTTTATATTTTTGTCTTCATGCTTCTCTTTCTGCCTGGACTTAATCTAATGCAGCCCCACTATTACATGCCCCAAACTGAACTCTCTTGTGTTCATGTCCAAAGTTCTTCCTGCACCCTGCTACCAGCACTCCTAGTCCCAGAAGACTCTTTCAGTTCAGGGAGTAACATGCTCATGAAATCTGGTGCTACAATAAAAGCGTAAACATTTTAGATACTCCTCTTTACCTCATTCTTCTATGTTCCTTATTGATTTTTGCTCTTAAATATGTGCCTTAATTTTTTTTCTTTCTCCTTATCTACGTTTCCTTCAGCTCTCAGCTAAGCTATGGCTGTAGTCTCATAACATGCTTCCACCCACTTTCTGTACCGCCTTTGAAATGGATACTAAGGAACAGGAAGTGGAATAAATTTTCCTGTGGTCTCACAATCAACCTGCTCACTGTTAATATCCCAGTATCACTGGGAAAAACTGCAAGAGAAGCTACCTAAGGATCATCCACTTATCTTCTTATTTTCCCTTCCTGATACTTTGCACAGACTGGAGGCTTGGGAAGTGCAGAGGAAGGCTTGGGCAGACCATTCCCAATGCCCACTCAGAGAATGAAAAGAAGTGAATGGGCAGAGCCCCTCCCACACATACCTTGGTATCTTCGGCCACAAACAGTGAAGAGGAAAACCTCCAATGGAATATGAGGTGATAGCTTTAAATGGGATCATTTCTAATAACTGAAAATGGCCCCAAACTGACCACTAGAAAGCTGTATTCAAGAGACCAGAACAGTAGAGTTGAAAGCACTGGCTGGAGTCAGGAAAATGCCCCCCTCAAATGCCTTCATGTTTATACCAGTTAAGCAGAGACTGTCCAATAAATGAGTTGCAATAATGACACAGGGACCCATGATGCCACCTTCCTGATGAGAAGCTTCCAGCGACCCTTTATTCCCTACTGTGCAACACAAAAATATGCTGTCATGAGCAAGTACCTTTTGCTCTGATGGTGTTACTTCTTTCTTAATCCCAGGTTTGACACTTGCAATTATCTCAACATATAAGAGTCTCCACCCCTGTGTCTACCAGGAGAACACCCCTCCCACTAATCTACAAGGACAATTCCATCAAGTCTTTGTTTAAGCAAGACATTTTTTATACAGCCTTTCCTAATACTTGCTGGTGAGTTGCTTCTTCTACTGTATTCCTTTCGTACATAGGACTCAGTTAATCTTACTGAGTCACATAAGGCATTCTCAAGAAGATTACGCTCCTTGAGGACATTGACTATGCTTTGCCTTTTAACCCCATGCCTGGCAAATGAGGGGGAGGAGTGAATGAACAAAGCCGGAGCCCAGGCTGAGAATACAATTAGACACCTGTGACACTTGCTCCTACCAGGCTGGCTTAAGTCTATATCTACGGAGACTGGGCTAGGGAGACAGAATCTGACTTGATCTACCACAGTTCTTTCTATATTCGTCTCAAAGTCTAGTTGATCTTAATATCCCCATTGTCAGCTGATTTTCTACCCACTTGGGCTCAGGCACATCCTCCCTATCCTACAAAGTCTAGGTATCTGTGGGATGCCCCTTCCTGCTGGCTCTGACCAGGTCTGGTAAGTAATAGTAACATGAAATGCATAAAACTCATTCATTTTCCACTATTTTCAGTTCCCTCTCTCTGGGTTTAAATGCAATTTCATTTGGATTACAAACACCTAGAGAGCCGACCTTATCTTACTCTGCATTCCACACTGTGCAGAAACATTTAATTCTCTAAATGACTTCTTGAAATCTTACCTGAACCAGACAGCGTGAAATTGACAAATATGCATTGAAATAACCCTGGTCTTTGCCTTTAAAAACTTCACAGAAGCTGGTCCTTCTCCGCCTTAAAAAACCGTTCCCTTTGACTTTGGAAGATACTCTAGAGAGGTCCTACTAGAAATGGGGACACACAAAGTAGTGAGGCGGGTCATCAAGGCGATCCACTGTGCAATCAGTGAGATGCGTAAGTGTCCCCCAGATTATCCTCACAACAGTTTTGGCTTCTGGCCCTGGAAACCCTTTGTCATATGTGGTTTTTAATGCAATAGTAACTGCCAAAGAATGTGAAATACTAGAAAGAGATGAGTCTTAGTATCAAAAGTGATTAATGCAAAGTCCATTTTGCTTAAATAGAGCTCTTTAAATGTAGGCACTTATTTTACCCATTACATTTACTAGGTTGATCAGTTTTCAATACCTAGTACAAACACAGGAGGTAAATTGGAATCAGAGCAAAATATATCAGAACATTTCCTTGGGTTTGGCCATTCCCTAATTGTCAACCGCTTCAGATTTGTTCTACACACACACACACACACACACACACACACACACACACAGGAAACAGGTAGCACATTCACCTTTCTGAGGGGGCCTTTTTTCCTCTCCCTTCCCAATAAAATCTAACTTTTCCTGAAGTGATTCCTCTACTATCACCACCTTTCAAAAACTGTGTGGCTTTGTAACAGTGATTTTTATTTTGTTCCCGTGAATAACATCTGAGTTCCTTCGCTGCAATAATTAGTACACGTCTCTAAAACTCCAAATATCAGCAAGTCTCTGCTTTTACATTATTTTAGTCCCGAAGATTGAGAAACATAAATAGTATATAAACAGACAAATACGTGTGCATGTATGCATCACACAACTGTTGGTTTAAATGTGTGCACAGACACACAATACATATAAAAACACAATGTTTTCTCTTTCCCTCTATCCTCGTTGTTAAGACAAAAACTTTGCTGCCTCCTCTTTTGCTCACAACCACTCCTCCCATTCATTCTCTAAGCCCAGTTTTATCCATATCTTCTCAAGGAATTGCGCTTTGGTACTCACAACCCTCGGGCTAAACTCTGCTGTGCTTTTTCGTTAGTAAGGACATAAATCTTTCCCTTAGTTCTCTCTAAGGATTATTTAAATTGGTCAGATTGAGAAGCCATCTATTTCTTTAAAGCCCAACCCATGAATAGCTGTTAACACAATGCAAGAGTTTACGGCCCTAAGCATGTACCTGCAAGCACTTTGCAGTTCTCCCTTTCCTTCCCTCCCGAGTGTTTTCCAGCAGCCCAGGGTACGGTGGGGGAGAGCAGAGAGCTGCCTTCTCTGGAAAAGCACTCCTCTGCATCTGTGCCATTTTAATAAAGCTTAGCTCCAGGAGAGATTTGGAGGCCTTCAGAAGGAAGCCCGTTAAAACAATTGAGCAGTGTGTCACACGCAGCTCCGGCCTAACATCCCTGTCTTCAAACTGATGTCACCTCATAAATCCACAGGCACAGCCTGGACCCATCAGCAAGCTGCTTTTTCTGGAGATTAATTATTTGTTCAGACAGGGGTCAGGTGAAGGGGCTTTGAAAGATTTCTTCAGTGTTTGCCCCAGCCCCTCTTACTGGGGTGAAAGCAGGATTCTGTGTGCAGCCTGTTGGTCCAATGGGGGCGGGGCTGGAGGGGGTAGGAGAGAAACTGCTGGCGGGGGAAGTGAAGGCAAAAGGTTGTAGCTTTGGCTCTGTACCGTGCTGCCCCGAGGTCATAGGTATCCCCGTCCCAAGGGTTGTCTACAGTCAGTCAGGTTGCAAACGTAAAACACTGAGGAAGGCACAGGGTTAGGGGAAGGTGGCTGACCGGAGGGTCAGCGGGAAGTGCTTGCAATCCAAGGGGCCCACAGAGGCTGTCAGAGGCCTCTCAGCCACAGAGCAGAAGTTTCTTTCCAGGAAGTATAGGAGTTTGCACATGGGCCACCTGGATGTCCCTCTGGAGAATGACTTAATCACACTTGCAGAACAGCAATCACTTAACAGAAAGCAGGAAAGCGGAGAAAGGGCTGAGGTGCAGCTGTTGTCAAAGGCATGAGGGTTTCCAGAAGGAAGATTGCAGAAGCTGCATGCTCTCTCGCTCGGAAATGGAGGTTCTCTGAGGAAGGGGCCTGGGTGGAATAAAGTGGAGTCAGTCAGAAAGTGACTCAAGTTTTGTTCTCTAATTTTTGGGTGAGTTGTAAGCAGTGCTTTGTTGGTAAATGTTTAAAAACATTTTCCCTCTAAGGCAGAGAAATAAAACTCTACTTATTCTGCCTATCATCTGTGATTTCTGTGATGGAAATAGTCCCATCAACCCTGATTTCAAGTGTAACATGAAGTCACTGAATGTGGAGTTGGAAATGGATGTGAAAAGTGGGCTCTTGGCCTGGTGTAAGCTGGAGCCCACTTGCTGGTGGTTGTGATAAATACACTGAAATAGTTAACAAGTATCCCCAATTCTTGTGCCCTAAGGGGCTGCATGGTACAGCTCAAGATGAGGGAGAAGCAGTTCTAGGAACAATTCCTCCTTCCCACCTCTGCCCAGTGATCTGTTAACAATTTGTACATTACCTTTCTGTCCTTGCCATATATATATTTAATCTATCTATAACTCATCTAAATATATATCCATATAGATATATAGATATAGATCTTCAATTTTCCTCCTTCACTCCTGGGATAGTTCTCAACTCTGATGAGGTAGTAGATCAGGGTGCATGGTCAGTGGGTGCAAAGAGGAATTTATGTGATCTCCCTTTGGAGGCACTGGAAAGAGAAAGTTTAGTTTTCCTTCCAGATAAAGGGCTCTATTGATGCAGCCTGAAGGGGCTCATGGAAAGTTCTGGAATGCAGCTTCTTTCATAGCACTCACTCCTCTGTTTGCCCCAAACAAATACACAGTTCAGGTGTTGGTTTCTGATAAATCTGCTGCAAGTGTTGGTGCAGCGAGCAGGGGTGGTCTAAAGCAGGGCTGCCACAGGGAGGTTGCGCTGGTAAGTGGCTCAGGAAGAGACCCCTGGAAGCCCATTGTAGCATCTTCCTGGTTTGGCAGTTGGCCTGGGAGCCCTGAGGCCTTCTGGGAAAAGCCCAGAGGAAAGGACAAGGTGAGGGAGAGAGGGGAGGAGGAGGGGACCTGCTTTTACAAGGCTGGGCAGGTTGTGTGCCTGTCAGGGCAGACTGTTGGCTCTTTCTTGGAGGGACTTTCTGCACAGAGAACAGAAAGTGAATGAACTAAAGGGCAGAAGGTACAGCATAGTCACTCTTGCCTTTGACCTCACAATGACCTCCCCGCACCCCCTGGGGCTGATTTTCCTTCTGGTTTCTCAGTGAAACTGAGGCCCAGAAAGTAAAGAAATAGGCTCTGCACTAGACATATATTAAATGCTAAATGGGGGACTGCACCTACCCTACTCAGCACATAAGGTTCTGCTCTCTTTTTGGTCTTAAAAGGCTCCCTTTTGATACCTCTAAGTTAAACCTTTGGCTCAGAGAGGGAACCTATTGAATATGTCTTTATCTGGTTTTCGCTGACTTCACTCTCTCTCTCTCTTATAATCAGCCCCTTTGTTGTGGGGTGGGCACCTGAGGTGCTGAGCGAAGGAGCTCTTAGTCTACAGGCAGTCTGGAGAAGGAAGTCAATGTAGCCCTGGAAACTGCAGCCTAAAATCTTAGCTGTTTTGCAATACCCGGGGCACCAGAGCAGTCCTCCGGCCAGAAGATTGCTAATAACACCAATGATTTCTTCGACTTCTGGCATGGGATACCAGCAACCTGTGTTAAATTACCTCAGTGTCCTCACCAGAGCATCAGCTGCTCAGTCATAAATCCAGACAGGCCTGCGTATCTCTCTGCCCATCAGTCCTTGGCACTGCACTGCCCTCCAAACCCTCCCTGTACAAACATGAAATTCAATGCAGACTGCTCACGAGGGCACTCAGCCCTTGGCCCACAGTCAGAATAAACAGGCAAGTCTCTAGACGCTAAACCCCGGCCTTAACATGACACAGGGCCAGCAGGGCCACCTGCCGCCTCCCTTCCTGCCTCTCACACCTCTGCTCCTTTTCACTGCCATTTTGTGCTTCTCTATTAAAAAGTCAAAAACCAAAGTTCCTGCACTCTTTTAAGAACTATTATGGAATTTTTCTCATTCAGATGAGCCACTCTGTTCCCTGTTTTGATACAGCGGTAGTTTTGCCGGCTGGGTCAGCAAGAGACTTTTCTTTCATTTCACTAGGTCTATTTTACTGTTTTGCAAACA
The DNA here is from genome assembly GCA_004027595.1 of Dinomys branickii. NCBI lineage: Eukaryota > Metazoa > Chordata > Mammalia > Rodentia > Dinomyidae > Dinomys > Dinomys branickii. The sequence continues at coordinate 3,405 of PVLD010012223.1, read as the reverse complement.
CAGATACTTATAAGAGACTTCCACAAAGGATATAGTGATAACACATCCCAGTAATAATGATGGCAGCAGCTAACATTTATTGAGCACTTATAGTGTCCTGGATAATAAATCCTTCTAAATATTAAGGTTTCAATGCTCACAATACTATAAGATAGAGTCTATTATCTTCATTTTTATACGAGGGAAGTGAAATTCAGATAGTGAAGTTTAAACTCAAGTTTCCAAAATGAGGCTGGGGATAGTGACACATGTATGCAGTCTTAGCTACTTGGGAGGCTGAGGAAGGCTGATCACTTGAACTCACCAGTGTGAGAACTCACAAGCCTGGATAACATAGACTCATAGGGGGAAAAAAGTTTGCAAACTTGCTAACTAATCTGCTTCCAGAAAGGCTGTCCTTAATGAATATCCTACGTTACTATGAAATCCAAAATATGTATGTGAAAATATGTACATGAATTAAGTTGAACCACAGGTAGTAATCGTTGTTTTGGAGGTCAGAAACTGTCCAAAATTAGCAATTTTATAAGTTTCTACCTAACATACCAAACCCCAAGTTCCTTGAAGTTAGTTACCAAACTTAGCTGTTGTTATATATTTATGCCTCCTGTGGAAAAGCTGTCAGTCACTACATGTTTCTGAGCATAATCATGAGGAAGTAAGTGAGTGTGTGAGTGGGGAGATAGAAATTATCAAAGCAGAGGCAGCGGTGAGACCGGAGGGGGCAGGGGTGAGCACATGTGTGCGAGCTCTTGGTGGGTGGGGAGCAGGCCCCTCAGAAAAGCTTCACCCCGTTGTTTCTTTGTGTAGTCGCATGACTGCATGTGCTTCTACCTCACATTTCTCCTTGTTTCTGTCAATGTCTTTTCTTTTTAAAAATTAAAAAAATTTTTTTTTCCTCCAATGTCTTTTCATCAGCATGCCAACACTACCTTTGAAAGAAATGTCTGAACAGACACCCTCCAGAAGAAAGTTATTAATCACTCTCCCAACTCCTTCCTAAAACCAAAAATCTAGGTTGAGACAGGATTGGTTTCAATTCAATGGCTACTGAGAGTTCTTCCAATCCACCTATCTTAACTTTCTTTTGTTTCTCTTTTGTAATTTCCACTGCCCAAGTTGGACTCCATAGCAAGGAGAAGACGGAGGTACTAGAGAGAAGTCTGGTGGGAAAAGACATGTTTTGGGATAAGACCTAGGCTCTCCAAGAGGAAAGTATGCAGGAAAGTCTGATGACCTTGTTGGAGAGGATGTCAGGGCATCCCAGAAGCAAAGACATTGTCTTCATCTGTTTTCTGTTGCTATAACAGAATACCTGCGATGAGATCCTTTATAAAGAATTATTTTGGTTCTGGAGGCTGGGAAGTCCAAGAGCATGGCAGCTGTGTCTGGCAAAGGTCTTGTGTTGCATCGTAATATAGGGGAAGGGGAAGTGAAAAGAAGGCTCTTCTGATGAAAAGACGAGGGTGGCCTCATTTCATAACATCCTGTTCTCTCAGTAGCTTGTCTAGGCCCATCAGAATGAGAACTCACTGCGGCAAGAATCCTTCTTAATGACCTAATCACTTTTTAAAGTATCCATCACTTCCTAATATTACACTGAGAATCAAATTTTAACATGAGTTTTGGTGGAGGCAAATCACATGGAAGCCATAGCGGACATCAAACCCTAAAATACAGAAAAATAGGAAACCAATTCTTATAGCTCCTTTTCTCCTACCTGGAATGTCTTTGGACATGACTCAGAAGAGAAAAACAATAAAGTCAGCACACAGAAGTGAAAGGAGGCTCACACACCTAGAGGAATACTCTCGAGGAGAAAGGGAAGAGAGATGGGGACAGACCCTTTGGTCGCGCACAAAACATGGCTGCAGCCACACGTTCTGGCTTTTCATTGCTCAGTCTCTGCCAGTAAAAATGTATTTAGTAGACCCCCCAAAAGTGTGTACTTGTTCATTGCTTCCATGCTGATAGCTTATGTTCATTATGATATAGTCACAAAAATATAAGTTATGATAAAATAACTAACAATAAAATTATACTTCTCTTTCTATGTCCCTGAGAAATTACTCTGTTCATCCTCTGAGGTACTCATATCATTTTGGAGGTCTTTGGGTAAAAACAGTGCTGCCAATGAAAATATAATGCAAATCGCACATGTAGTTTATAATTTTCCAGTGGTTGCATTTTTAAAATGTAAAAGAAAATGATGAAATTAGTTCTAATAATATATTTTATGTAACTCGGCATAAAACACATTGCCATTTCAATGAGTAGTCAATAAAATAGCAAGATACTTTTTTTTATTATTTTAAAAGTAAAAGAACAAAAACATATTAACAAACAGACACAAAGTAGCATAAGAAATAGTACAATCAAAACTAATTTACAGACAAGGTGACAGGGACTCAACAATGGTTGTTGCTTTACCTATTGATAACTTCGAAGTGTATATTCATGAACACAGATACAGACATGCAAAATTGGTCAAACAATTAATCATCAGCTGTCCCTTACTATAAAGTGGCCTAAGTCAGTAGTACATCTATGTAAGATATGCTGTACATACATACTTACTTTCTTACATATTTTTTTATATATATATAATTTTTCTTTTTTTTTTCCCTTTCCCCTTCTTTCCTTTCCTTTAAAGTGTGATAGAAAAAGAACTACATCAACAACAGAAAAAAAAGAAAAAAGAAACCGGAAAGCATTAACAAAGAGACACAGAGTAGTACAATAACAGTATGATCAGAATTGAATTATAGACAAAGCCACAGAAAACCAACAATAGTTGCTGCATTGCATATTGATATCTTCAAAGTGTATGCTCAGGATAACACATACAGACATTACAAGATTGATCGAATATCCAGTCATCAACTATTCCTTAGCATTAAATGACATAATACAATAGTAGAACCATGTTAGCCCTCCTGCACATATGTATATTCATATATACATACATACATTTTTGCCTCTTCCTTTTCTCCTTTCCCTCATCCCATCTGTTCTTTGCTTTTGAACAGATTTCCTTCATGTCTCTTAGTTTATATTCCCACCCTCAGGTTCTTACACCAGTGACACAATACGTTGCCTGCACATGTACCGCTGATTTATTTCACTTATGAGTATGGTTTCCAATTTTGACCATTTGCCTACAAAGTCCCCAAAACTGTCTTTCTTTATAGCTGAATAATATTCCTTTATATAAAAATGCCACAGTTTTTTAATCCAGTCTTCTGTGGATGGACACTTGGGTTGCTTCCACATTTTAGCTATTACAAATTGCGCTGCTATAAACATGGGTGCACATATATCAGAGTGATATGATGTTTTCAGATCTTCTGGGAAAATACCCAGAAGAGGAATAGCTGGTTTGAATGGAACCTCTAGACCTAGTTT
>PVLD010012222.1:0-61421 GCA_004027595.1 Dinomys branickii | reverse complement strand
ACAATAGTGTTATTAGTTATTTGATTTTTTATGTCTGTCAAGATTTGACTTGTAAAGTTAGGTGCTCCATGGTTTGGTGCATAAATGTTTAGGATTGTTACCTCTTCCTCTTGCAGCTTTCCCCTAACTAGTATGTAGTGGCCTTCTTTATCTCTTTTGATTGTTTTTGGTTTGAAGTTTACATTGTTTGCAAACATAACAGCTACCCCTGCTTTTTTCTGGGGGCCTGTTGCATGGAGAATTGTTTTCCAACCTTTAACTTTCAACTTATGGATTTCTTTTTGAGTAAAATGTGCTTCCTGTATACAGCATATCGTTGGATTGTGTTCCTTAATCCAGTTTTCCAATCTTTTCCTTTTGACTTTTGAGTTGAGGCCATTTACATTAATGGTTATCATGGTTATATGTTGGCTTATTCTAGTCATGTTATTTACTTGAAGTTTTCCTTCTTTTGCTGACTGTTTAATTACTTGTTCTGTTTAGGGAGTTATTTCTATCGCTTTTCTTGGGATTGTGGTCTCTTTTTTCTCTGTCTAGAATATCTTTTAGTGCTTTTTCCAATGCTGGTTTGGCACTCATGAAGTTCTTCAGTTGTTCTTTGTCGTGGAAATATTTTATTTCTCCATTGAATTTGAGGGATAATTTTGCAGGATACATCAGTCTGGGTTGGAAGTTGTTTTGTCTCAGAAGCTGTAGTATCTCGCTCCAAGCTCTTCTTGATTTCATGGTTTCCGTTGAGAAATCTGCTGTGATTCTGATGGGCTTTCCTTTATAGGTGATCTGTTTCATTTCTCTGGCAGCTTCTAATATTGTGTTCTTTTGCTGGATATCTGGGATCTTGACTATTATATGCCTGTGTGTGTTTTTCTTTGAGTTATGGATCATTGGGGTTCTATATGCCTCGATTAACTGAACTTCAGTATCTTTTACCTTGTTTGGGAAATTTTCTGCTATTATTTCAGCAAATATTCTTTTTATATCGTTTGTGAGATCTCTTGCTGTTTCACACACTCCTGTAATTCGAATATTGTTATGTTTTGCCTCATCTTGGGGCTGTTGGATTGACTTTTCTTTTGTTTTTGATGATATCATGAGATCCTTCCTTTCATGCTCATAAGCTTCCATGCTGTCTTCAAGTTCTGAAATTCTATCTTTGGTTTCATTTAAACGGTTTTGCATGCTTTCAGTGTTAGTTTTCAAATCCTGGCATTCTCTTTGGACCTGTTTCATTCTTGGTAATTCATTCCTAAATTGCTCTTGTAACATTTCCATTTGTTTCCTATTTTCTTCTAGTCTTTTTTCTATTTCTTCTCTATGTGTACGGAACATTTCTTCCATCATTGTTTTCAGCTCATTTTTTGTCTGAGAAATCATTGCAGGTATGTGGCTTATTTCTGCTTTAAGCTCTTTTATGGCCTGTTGGGGTTGTTTCATTTCGGATGCAATCGTTTCATAACTTGCAGGTATGTGGCTTCCTGGTTCCCCTGTATCCTCGCATTCAAAACTTATTCTGGGTAGGGTTGAGTTTTGAGACTGCATTTTGTTCCTCTGTTTTCCCATTTTGGGGTATCAGATTCAAAATGTGGAGCTATAAATTCCCCAGGCAGTTCAGCAGGCAAAGGTCTGCTGCAGAGGCTGCTCCAATGATTCCTTCTCTTTGGGAGAATGTCCCTTAAGCTGTCTGCTGAGATTTCCACTTCTACTCCGTACCCCGAGACCTGGCTGGGACGCATAAACAGCTCACTGCCCCAGGGACCTTGCAGGCAGGCCACTCAGTTGTTCCTCCCTGGGTGGATCTCCTTACCCCCTCACAAATCCCGTCGGGGCGCCTAGCTAGCTCTTCCTACCCGGGGCATTCTGCAGTCACTAAAGCTCCTTGGATGTCACTCTCTGGGCAGAGCTTCTTCCCGACTCAGGAAAAACCGTTTAGGGTGCCCACTTAACTCACCCTGGGATTGTGCAGACAGGAATGCCATTCAGATGTATCTCCCTGGATGGAGCTTTTTCGTGACTCAGAAATCCTGCCCACCGCAGCTGCCACAGTTTGCGCGGCGCCGGCTGCAGGGGCGGGGCTCTGAGCGGGATCCCGGACCGCTGCCCAGATTGGCGCAATCTGCCCCAGTAGCACGTTCTCTGAGTTTACTCTCCTCCGCTGCCTCCAACAAATCCTGGTTACAGCCGCCTCCGAGCTGATCGGGTTCAGGAGCTGGAAGCATCCATCCTGCCGCAATCACTCTCTCAGCTGTAGGCGGATTGAGCCGAGCTGCGGCCCAAGCGCAGCACTGATCCCTCGGGCACCCAGCTCTCAGGATCCGCCCACTTCTCGCCGTGCAGCTTGTCCAGCCGGCCCTTTAATGCTCAGGCCCCGGAGATCAACCCGATCAGTTGGAATTTTGCATCCACGGACCGGGCACCCACGCGCAAAGGATCGGTCTCTGGGAGAGTTTCCCTCTGCCACTCACCTGGTCACCATCTTCCCCAAAAATGTCATTCGTGTTTTTGTACTATTCAGTGTAACGCATTGAAGATAGCAGTTTTTCAGAAATTATTGGTCAAAAAACTTCTTGAACAAAATTATTGATTTCTTGGTGGATAGCTCACCACTTGGGCTTACATGCCTCTGTTCCAGTGTTTAGTAAAGATGCAGCTGTTGAGAGTCAAGATTCCTATATGGAATTAGGCAACTTGAACTTTGCTTTCTCTGACAATCATCTTCAGTGGTTTTTGATGTCACTATGGTTTTGTGTAAAGCAAATTTATTTTCTGCCAAATAATTAACATTACTACAAAAAGTTAATTATTATAGCCAGATCTGATAATTTCCCGATTAGTTTTTAGGTCTTTTTTACTTAACTAACCTTAAATTCTTAACTCTTCTGCTTTTGCTACTTCTTTGGATTTTATTTATCTTATCTGAAGCACCTAGAGGTTATGTTAGATAGCAACAAAAGCATGACTCCTAAATGGCTGCACTTTATAAGATACCATCATAGTACAAAAAGTTTATTTCCATACTTTTTGGAGTATGGAAACTAGTACCATCTCCTTTCAGAGTAACCAATTAGATTGCTATCAGTATGGGCTAATTTTTTAGGTTATGATGTTTTTTTTTTTTTTTTGAGACAGGGTCTTGCCATGTAGATCAGGGGCTCGTCCTGAACTCACTAGGTAGCCCAGGCTGGCCTCAAACTTGGGCGATCCTCCTGCCTCTACCTCCCAAATGCTGGAATTACAGGCAGGCACCACCACACTTGGTTCTGCGGATTGTGTTTTGAGAAACATTGTCAGTGTCCAGAATCTATAACCGCCCTACTCCTGTGTGGTGGAACACGAGTTTATTCTTCCTCAGGGTAACTTTGTACCTATTGACAAACCTCTCCGTTCTTTCTGTCCCTTCTCTACAGCTGCAGCCTCTTGTCACCACTATTCTACTCCGTATTTCTATGGAATCAATTGTTTTAGATTCCGAATGTAGGTGAGATCATGAGGCACTTGTCTTTATTCAATGTACTTATTTCAATTAGTATAATATCCACTGAGGGAGGGTATTTTGAGGAGGATTAATGTGACAATGTCTTTTACTGCAACAAATTTTTAAAACTTTAAACATTCACCATATTTTTAATCATACTATTTCTTCTATTCGTTTCTTCTATGAGTTCCATAGTCTCAGGTCTTACATTTAAATTTTTATTCATTTTTGGTTGGCTTTTATGTATGACAAATAACAGGATTTTATTTTTATGGCCCAAAAGTATTCCATTGCATCTATATAAAACATTTTCTTTATCTTTTCATCTGTTAATGGACATTTATGTTGGTTTCATATCTTGTCTATTGTGAACCATGCTGAAGTAACTGTGGAGGTCTGGATGATCATCAGCATATTGATTTTATAGCTTTGAGCTTATGTATCCAGTAGTGAGGTTGTTGAGTCATAGGTAGCTTAATTTTTAAAATATATTTCCCATTTATTGCAGAACTTCTATACTGTTTCCCATAATGGCAGTACTAATTTGCATTTGCACCAACATCTCATAAGAATTCACCTTTCTGGGTGAGGCCATAGCTTATACGGTTTCCATGTGCATTTACCTGCTCATTAGCAGTGTCAAGCATTATTTCATGTACTATTCGGCCATTTGTATATCTTCTTTTGAGAAAGGTAGGTTCAGGTCTTTTACCCATATTTAATCCAGGATTTTTTATTGAGTTTGTGGAGTTCCTCACATTTTCTGGATATCAAACTTTTACTAGATGCATAGTTCACAAATAATCTCTCCCACTCAGTAAGTTGTCTTGCTTGACTGTTTCTCTTGCTGTGCAGAAACTTTTTAGCTTGCTATAACCCCATGTGTTTATTTTGTTCTTATCTCCTGTACTTTTGGATTCTTATTCAAAAATCCTTGCCCAGTGGAATGTCACAAGCTACTTCCACTACAGATGAATGATCAAATATATAGTGGCTGGTTAAGTTTTTAAAAAATTATCACAGTAAAAATAATTACAGAAAATGAAGTATAAAGGTATGAAACGTCTTTCACGATGATCATAATATATGAGATGCAGTAATCTTTATTTTTGAGATGCCTATGATCCAAAGGTAAATGCAGTCTATTCCTGCAATAGTGTCCTGTTCATACCAATAAGATGTCTGTTGTCCTACTAATATATGTCCAGTTTTATTTTCTCTTTTTCTTTTCTCCTACACAGGATTGAAATGTAATAAAGCTTTCTCATTTGCTTGTATTCCTTCCAGGTCATTCCTTAACTTATGAGACTTAACTGCAACTTTGGTCTTCAGGTTTTTCCAGATAAACTGCTGGTGTAATTAAAATGTGTTACATCAGGGCACTTTCTGGATAAGGGAAGCTAGGTTTTTCTTGGACTTTAAGGAGCAAAATTAAAAGACAGTGCTAAGGCAGAGTTGTAATAGATAATCAATGTATACCATTCATCCAGCACTGTTTCAGCTAGAAACAATCCAACAAACCAGTTAGGGTTTTACACACACACATGTGCTTGCACCTGCACAGACGCGTATAATTTTACTGAACTTTTCACATGTCACAACTGTCCTTTAGAGCCTAGAAAAGAGCAGGAGGTACATTAAACAAAAAAATGCCTGTCCACACAAATTCAAAAGATCAACTTTCAGCCCATCCCATGGAAGTGCTTGCCCTATACCTGCTTCTCTCAGTGTTACACCCACATGGTTTGAGAGAAAAAATGCTCTTTAGAAGACAGAGGAGACTGTTATGACTTGGGTTTGTCAAACATGGAGTTCTAGGCTTTATCCCTAGCCAAGTGCACTTCTCCTGACTTAAAAATGCTCCACATATTTTAATCCATGTGTTTCATATTCATTTAGACATCTCATCAAACTGGAATTGGACAAGAATCAGTGTCCATAAAGACCCTTCCTACTACCTTTTACTTCTTAGAAACAGAAAAGTACATTTTTTCTGAATGTAAATGAATTCCAGACCCTTTCATTCCAAAGGGACTCTGCAGACTGGGAAGCCCTTATTCCAGAGCTATCAAGCACAAGAAGCCTTCTCAAAGTGTGGTTTCCCAAATCATAATCCTCGCAGAGGTCATTGAAATGTCTCTTATTGAGCTCCAGTGACTGAATTTATAAATCCCTGCTTGTTTTATTTAGTGTGATTCTTTAAAAGGTGTACAGTTGGTACTCAAAAAATCTTATTACTTTTAGCCACATGCTTTTGAGATATTTCCATTTGATATTGAAATGGCACATGAGATTTGCCATCTCTAAAATTGAGCTCATTGTCATTCTTCTAAAGATAATGAAAAGTCTGCCTTATCTTAGTGTAGGGTACCATTGCCCAAGCCAGAACGCCCCACAGTAACTAACTCATCCTTCCAATTAATATGTGTATCCTGAGGATTCTACCTCTTCAGCATCATTCCAGTTGCTTCACTCATTCTTAGGCCCACACTGCTGGCTGGCCAGATCCACAACAGCCTCTCCACCCTGGCCAGAGTACTGCAGTCACCTCTTGCCTTTGTCTGCAGCCCCCTCCAACTTCCACAGTAATTGGCCTACTCTCCATAGTGTGATCTTTCTTGAAATATGTATCTGATGATCCCATTTCCCTTCTTGACTGCCTGGCTTCAAGCCACAAGTTCTTGTTAATATGTAGAATTAAGCTTAATTTTTGCATTAGTACAGCCCTCATAATTGGTTTCTTTGCTGCCTCTGCAGCTATCTCTTAGCACCTCTCCAGTGAATCCTTTGCCCTAGCCATGCAAATAGAGTTCTCTCAATGTGTTATACTGTTCTGTGCCTCTGCGCTCTACCTACAGAGTTACTTCCTTTCCTTCATATTCCCCCTTCCATGCATCATTCTCCCTTAGCATTTTCTAGCTCAGTTTTCTCCTCACTAATCAGTCTGTTTTAATTGCCACTATTCCTAGCAGTGTGTAGTAAGTACTTAGCATAGTGTAATAAATTATAGAATTCATCATTTCTTTCTTTCTTGGAAGGTCAGGTGTAGTTTATCACACTACAGTACTTGGATAGAGACCCAGTTATTTGTACATTTACTTTATAACTCGCTTAATTTAAAAAAGGAGTTAATCTTTACAACACTCATCAGATATATATTTTATACTCGGAAGTAGGTAAAAAAAGCTTGCTGGAGTGCTGCTGCTAATGCTTTATTTTTATCTGGATAGTGTCTCGTGAATATATTCACAAGTAAAAACTCATCATTCTGTATAAATTTGTGCACTTGACTAAATTAAACTATTTTTAATGAATGAAAAAGTTGGTGGTGTGCATGCTTAACCTGCACAAGGCCTGGGGTTCAAACCCTACCATCCTATCTCTCCAAAAAGAATAAAAGTAGTTCTTGTTCTTTCTCTCTCTCTCTCTCTCTCTCTCTCTCTCTCTCTCTCTCTCTCTCACTCTTATATATATATATATATATATATATATATATATATATATATGTATGGAGGTTGAATGCTGGGCTCAGGGCCTTCATACTGAGCTATTTTTGCTTTTTTTATTTTGAGAAAAGTTCTAGCTAAACTGCTAAGTTGTTCAAGCTGAGCCTGCATTTACGATCCTCCTGCCTCAGCCACCCAGAGTGCTGGGATTGTGGGTGTGCATCTCCACACTCAGCTTCCCTTTTAGTTTTAAGGGTAACATTTTCTTTAAGACCATTTTATGCATTTTCTTTTTTGTCCCTTGAATGAAAGTGTGAGCACCTTGACTGTTGAGCACAATTTAAAATGTCACATGGAAAGGTACTTTTAGCTTCCTGGAGAAAGGGGCTTTTCAAATTTTAACTTCTCACTACATAATGAAATAATAAAATGAGGTTCATTGTACAACTAGTTCAATACTTGCTGCACTCATTTTGCGTGTCCTTACCTTCCCCAGGTGTTTATTTAACTGTGCTAGGCTCTGATCTCCTTGCTGCTGCTACTTTTTAGCTTTTCAAAGTTAGCAGAATAAAGATCATCATGAGTTAGTTCATCAAAGCTTATTTAAAAATATAAGAAAAGTAAATCGGTGTTTCTGGACTTTCCATGTGAGGCCATAAATCCTTGAATTACTCACTGAATTATATGGTATGTACACTCAACACCAAGAGTTTGTGATGACCTTTGAAGTGGATTTCTTTGAAAAAGCATTATGGGTAAGAATTGCATCCAATGTTGGCTAGTTTTAAAAGGAACTTACCTTTAAGTGTAGATTTGTAAATATAAACTTATATTATACTCCCAACAACTGAAACAGGGCTGGGGATATAGCTCAGTGGCACAAGCATGAGGTCCTGAGTTTGATTCCCAGTACAAAAAAATTTTCTGACACCAAGACCTGAAGCAGTGCACGTAGTTTTCTCTTAAGAAGAGTAAAGGCAATGGTCAAAAAAAAGTAAATGGCTAAAACATTGCAAAATACACTATGTACTTATCTACTGGATATGCTGTGATTTACAAAACAGCCTCACAGTCTAATATAGATCATCAGTCTTCTGAACAATTTAATATTTAGAAACCATATTTTAACTTGAATAATAATTTACCTTTAATAACAGGCTTTAGTAACAGTTTTCGAGTTCAGTTGGTTATTTCATTAAATACTCTGAATGCGGAAATGCTGCCACTGCATCCACACAACCCATCACACCAGGTGGAGGGGATCAATTTAGTGCTTCTGCAGAGATTAGAAGGTCGCCGGACACCTAGAGAGCAGAAAACGGAACCTTTGGAAACGCATTCACCTTTCATCAATTCCTGCCTTTCTAGGAAATCTTTCCAGTAGTGCATTCCATGTTTGCAGTTCATTTTGTCATATTTTGCCTGTCTTTTCATAGAATTTGGGAAGATTCAGTGAAATTATCTGGTTGAATCACTAAAAATAAATAAAATACACAAGAAAATCAGATTAAGGACAAGCGCATAAGCTAAGTTTGGGATCAAAGAAATTTTAAATATTGATTCTGAAAGTTTTACTAGTTGTATTTAAGTGATTTTTCCTGTGCGTTATACTTCATTTGGTAGGTGTGAATGTTGAAAAAAACGTGAAAAATAATTGTTCCAATGTCATTTAAAGTAGTAAAGATTTATATACTGGGTCTCACAAGTTTTACTTAAAATTGACCCTCTGTTAAATCTGGGCTGTGGTGGAGAGGAAGGACTGGGAGTGTATATGCGGAAGCAAATTAAAACTGCTTTAAAAAAAAAGACTTACTGCAAAGAGCAAAACAAAACAAAGATAAAACCCCTGAAGACAAGGGTAAATGTTCTCAAAATAATTTAATCTTTTTTCATCGGGAGATATCTCAGGTTGTAACTTCTTTGTTGTGCTGTATGCTTAGAAGGAAATGTAGGCTTTTAAGATACTCTTTCTGGGAATCAGGAATAAGAAACACTATCATACTTCCTGTTACAGCAACTTAGCAACGAGTACCTCTGGAATCTGCTCATTTGTCATGGTGTCATGACAATGCTCAATATTCAAAATTCTATGCAAAGATAACATTATGTAATATAGCATCTAGTGCTAATTCCCTACTATCTTCTCTATAATTTTGTATTTCCTCTATTGTTTTTGTGCTATTCCGGTCTATATGTCTCCATTCTTTTGTCTTTAAAATAAAAAATAAAATAAAATATAAAAAAAATATATTCACAATTCTGATGAGTCTGAAAGGAGTACCATTTTTACTCTGCTATAACACAGGTACTTACCTTTGGGTTTACAGTAAGATAAGCAGATAGTTTCCTTAGGCTAAATATTAGCTTCTACTGTCTAGAGATGCATAAAGTAGTTTGATCCTGCACCTTCACTAAAATTATCTCAAGGATAAGATGTATTGAGCACAGTGAAAGTGCATTCCTGGGAGATGGTAGGATTGTTATATTGTGGCATTAGAATAAATTCTTACTTGAATATGAACTCAGGAGTAAAACCTAGGACTGGAATTGAGGTTTTTTTTCAAACAACCTTGAGAGTTTGAGGTGTTATTTAATCTCTCTCTGCTCTAGTTAAGTAGGAACAGTTAAATAAGAATGATGCAGTTCTCCCTATCTTATAATAGTATTGAAAAGGAAAATGAAGTAATATCTATGTAGTTTTTGAAAAAAGTAAAACATATAAATCTAAACTGCTGGCATTATTAATATTTTTGATCAATAATAAGCTCATCTCAATTGTCTCATTTGTGTTTCTTAGGAGTATAGGGACAAAGATATCATGTGTTGGTAAATTATAGCTACCTCTCATCTGTTTTACTGGGTTTTTTTTTTTTTTTTCTTGTAGCAAGAAGCAAACTCAGGACCTTGTTCTTGCCAAGCAAGGCGCTGTGCAGCTGAGCTATATCACCAGAACCCTCGTCTGTTTTTCTCAAAGGCAGTTGTTTCTGGATGAAATGTAGAAAGTTATTTATCCATATTGTGGTGAATGCATTTTGCCTTAAAAAATAAAAATATTCTATTGGTTATTAAATTGTTAAATACTAAAATCAGGTTAGCCTTCTTCTCCAAAAAATAACAAAGCAGCTACTATATCCTACTTATTTCCTCATATTCTTTCCAAATATTTATTTTGGAGTTAAGTTTTCCCAGAGCTATGCAAAGTTTTGTGAAGAAATATACAAAAATTAGGAATGTGCTGCTCACACTAAGAGAATTTACAAATTTGTAGGATAAAATAACTGTATATTTAATATTTTATTGAACGTGTTTCTCATTATGATTAACTAGTTTTCATACCTATCAAAAAGTTCCTTTAACTTGGTTTCTAGTTAGGCCGTTCAGCACGGAGATTTTCCCTTAGTTTTCTGCCTTTTATGTCCTTGTTTTACGTTTAAAATGTTTTTTCGATTTACTGCAGTGTTAGCTGAAATTCTTTTGGTATCATGAAAATATGATTAAATTTTATGGAATAAATGATTACATTTTATGATTACATTTTATTCAATCTCACTGAATAAAATTTATTGAGTAAAATTTTAAGGTTAAACTTATCTCCATAATTGTCACTTATTTCCTAGAGGGAAAGGTCTGTGTGGCTTTCTTGTATGCCCCAATGTCTTGTGTATAAAATGGTATCATTTTTTTTCTCTCAGAAGTTAAAGACTTCATAAGGACTTATCCAATGCTTATACAAATTAACCAATAGTTACCTGGAATGAAACAATACTTTCAGGTGCACAAACAAGACAAGTAAAGATCAAATGTCAAGGTTATAATGCCCAAATGACGTCAAGAATTTCAGATTTTTGCCTAAGAAAGTGAAATCTGAGTTACTTTCAAGTTTACTGAAATATTAGACTTTCTGATCATGTTTGCAGACAAAATCCTGTTTATTATGAAAAATACTGAAAGAATAAATACATATTCAAGATTATGCATTTACTTTTTTCTATTGATTAAGAAGTATTGCCAAGAATTTCTAAAACACTTATTACTTTATAGAACCTAGCATGTAACAGGCACTCAACAAATGTGTTTATTAGTTGACCTGAAGATTTACTAATAAAGTGACAGATAAGAACAAATAAACAACAACAACAAGAACATCTGGGATGAAGCTCGATGTAGCAGAGACTTGATGAAGGTCACTTTCTTGCCCTCTTCCTTCCTACTCACAACCCGGGATGTTTCTAGTACTTCATAATTTTGCTGCAAGAATTCCCCTGCTGAGTTCCTTTATTTAAAAATCACAGGTTTGTTCATTCTGGGATGAAAGTGCATGTGAGTGTAATTGAGCGTCCGTGAATTATGTTTCACTGACTATTCAGAGAGAAAAGGCAATATGATGATACTGATCAAAATATACCCTGTCCTACGTGTGGTCACTTTTTCCAATGCTTTCACGTCTGCTAAAAATCTTTGTTTCAGTGAATACTCACCTGAGGGTTGTAGAAGGAAAGGAGGCATGTGTACTGAGAGAGAGTCTGCCTCAAGTCTATGTCGTTTCTCAGAACAGTTTTTTGTTTTTTGTTTCAGGGACAACCTAATCCTAGTGTGAACTTAGTCATAGTTATAAGGACTCCATTCACCTCAGGCAATTAGCTGGGTAATTGTGTGAATGTGAGCATTGCTTTGGCCAGCCTTTCCCCCTTGTAATTCAGTAAGTGACATCTGCCAAGAGCTATGTATGTATTCTTCTGGGATCTAATTATGATGTCTCTTGGAATCTGGCCTCAGTACAAGAATTCAAGATGGCTTTCCAGGGTGGAGACCATGCAGAAATCCCAGCTGAATTCACTGGAATCCGGTTGTACACATCATGCTATTCAACTGCATTGCAGTTTACACACTAAAATTGATTGCTAAACTATATCTTGAATTTCACCTTCTGGTTTAACAGACCTGACTGTTGACACACTTACTGAGTGTTAATTGATATATCTGTAGCATTTATAGGCCCAGTAAAGCTATTAATGAGACAGGGTAGTCATTGTTGGTATAGTGTTACAGCAAATTGGAAAAAAAGAAAAAATGTTAATTTAGAGACTAAAATGCACTATTCCTTCCCAAGGTGAAAAAGTCTTGCAGCAATGGTCTGAAATTCAAAATCACCAGCAAGAAGTTTGGAAGATATGTGGACCCTTACTCTGCATTTGACCGACTGGAAGTAAATGAAAGCACATGTCACATTTCATTGCTTCAGTTTATTTTATTAAAGCTTCAGGAAGAAACCACGGACGTTGGTAGCCACAGCATCCTTCTGAAGGGTATTATGCTCGCATGGATTATTTTTCTTAATTCACTGAAGACAAACTACTGTTACTTCATAAAGCAATCGCTATCCAAAGTCATCCTCTTCAAATGGTGAAGTACTCATGAAAGAATGTGATCGGGAGAGGTACTACTACCTGGACACCAGTTACATTACTGGGAGTAGGTGCTAGTGAGTTGATCCAGTTATTTAGTGATAATTGTGTACACGATCTTCCACTTCAGGCTGGTGGCAGCTCTTGCTTTGGTTAATCATTGTATTGCTTTACAGTCCCCTTTTTACTTCTCAATGCTTCTGTCACACGTAACTAACTTCCCATGACATTTCTACCTTCCTTTTTGTTGACTGTGCTCTGAACTATGACGATGAGGTTTATCTTACCGGCCGAGACAAAAGTAAGGAACAGTTGAAAAGAAGGAAAGTAGAGATGCAGTTTACAGACTGTAGCTTATAGACTGATGACATGTCTGCCTCAGCCCGACCTATGAAGTGTCATTTTCTTCGTCGCCTGTATCCCTAAGTCATTGCTCATTTGCAGTAGTTTGAGGGACCTGGAGCAGACAAAGTCTTTCAAGTTGGTTCGTGTTAGAGATACTTAGCTCTAGTCAATCTTTTAGCTCTCAGTCGGTTCACTTTTCTTTCAAAAGGATATTGAATTTGCCTACTGGAAGGCATCTGTATTTTTCTGTTAACGCAGTATGCGGAACAGTAAGAGTGACTTCCTAAAAGTTCAAGTGGGAAATTAAATATTCTGTCCAAATGAATTTTGTTCCCCCCTGCAGCAGCACTGATGAAATTCAAGCTTATTTAGCTTGTGTTTTTGTTTCTCCAACCAAACCATAATATCAATACTTCTGCATTTACTTTGCCTAAAATTTTCTCCACCAACAAAGCTTCTTCAAATGGCTTCCTTAATTTGATGTTAAATGTGATTAGTTCATTATAAAACCACAGGAAAATAATACTTACACAATCAACACTATAAAGGTAATAACCCAGATACTGTCAGATCATGAGTACTCTACGTAAAGCAATGGAAACACTCTTTCTATTTGCTTTAAAAGAGTCCTAAGGCGGTAACAATAGTCTCAGCCCATTTTAAAGGTTGATCCTTTGGTAAATTTTGTTAAAGGATGATTCAGTGAGCTGGAAAAGAAAATAAGAAGTATAACAGCCAACATTTTGTCTTCATGCTAAAATAATTATATCATAATTAGATGTCTTTTAAAAATCTGGGTTTTCTGTAATCATTTGAAATGGCAAACATTTTGTCGATGGAAAACTGAAGGTCACTGCAGAAATCAAGCTAGGTATTGCACCTCACTCAGAGAACTAGCCCATTTCTCTGGGACAATCCTGACTTAGCAGTTACTTCCTTGAAGCATTCATGTTTTATAGCAAAAAGTTCAGGTTAAATGAAACTCAGATGACCTAGAAAAGTTTTAAGAACACCTTTGTATGAATTAGAAATAGGATGTGCAAAGCCAAGCAGAGGCGACCTAATGAATACACAAGCTTTCTTTGGCTCGCAGAAGCACTTGGGCAGCCAAGTATATTAATGCTCTGTGGGCACACACGCATGAAAAGCCTTATGTAAGTGTCAGGTGCCAGGCTAGTGATGACGGTGTATTAAAAATCACCCAATAGGTGGTAACACAAATCCAGGCTCCTTGTAAAATAAGTTACATGTTTTTTTTGGTAGGAACCAACACTAGGCTGGACAGTTAATGAGCTCCAAAACTGTTTATTGGTTACTGCTGAGGAGACTGATGAAGTAGTTCGGTCGTGCTGAGAGGCTGCTTGGGCGGTGCTGGGAACCTACTGTGATTCAGTGCCCGTTTCCTCCCATAGTGTCGGGACTATTTCCATGAACCCTGGTGTTTGTTTTGCTTTGTTTTGTTTATTTGTTTGTTCAGGTGATTTTTTTGCATGGAAAAGGGGGGGGTCTTGTTTGTGCTTTTATCTCCTTATCAGAATTTGTTGGTAAGAGAGGAAAGGGAATGTATGGGGTCAGCTGGGTGGCATTTGTTCATGGGCAAATGGGAAAAGACCGTCTTTGTTAAGAGGTCCCAGCCAGCTTACAGAAGGCAGTGCTGGGAGAGTAAAAGGTAAACAAGCTCTGCAAGTGCAGGGAAAGGAAGCGGTACTTCCTCCGGGCAATTCTCAGAACTGTTTCGAGGCTGTTTACTTCCTATTTTGATACCTAGAGCAACCGAGAAACAAGGTTTCTAGACCACTGTTTCAGTGGCCTTGTCCTGAGCTTGTTTATCTACTCTTTCTGTCAGGAAGCAATCGTGATAAGGACGCTGGCACTGTCTAGCTTTTTTTTTTTTTCTATTTTCTGTGTGACTTTTGATTGATCGCGTTGTGCACAGAGGGTTCTTACTTTTGGGTTGATTTATTAACAAGGTTCAAAGAACCTCCACCATTTAGAGAATTTTTTTGTTTGCCTTAGGAGAAAGACATTATTTGCACCTTTAAGTAAGGACGTTTCCCAGGCTTTCAGTTCAATCACTGAAGAGAATAAAGTGGTTTTATGTGTAGGGAACTAATGCTTTCATACCTAGATGTATTATAAATATGAACAACTTGACATCTAATTTATTGGCCTGGAGAGAATTTGTTTTTCTCTGCTGGGAAAGTATGTAAAAGGCTTCTTAAAGAAAATGCTGTTCTGGGATGAGGGAAAGAAGAAAAGAAAGAAGAAATGGAAATACAGAGAGAAAGATATAGATAGTAGATATAAATGATATAGATCTATAGATATATACACACATGATAGCTAAGATAATTGTACTACCAATTTCTATTGGTTTAGTGAAAGGAACAGTTTAATTGTTTGATTAATCTTGTATGCCTACAGCTGGTCATCCAAGCAACTACTCTGAAGATGACAATAAGTGATACACTAATCATTGTTGATTTCCTATTATCCTATTTTGAAATTCTGTATCGTTTTTATGGTCTTCGTATTGTCTTGTTTTTGTGTTTGCTTTTGTTATTTTGTTTTTGTTCTTTTCTCTTTAAAAATAAAAAAAAAATAAGATGCTGTTTTAGAGAAGTCATTTTTGGGCTTCAGGTCTTACTCAACAGCTTTGCACGACTTCCTTATACCTGAGGGGGACCCTCCTGTTCCTCACCCTGAAGCCGCCCCTCCTCCTGCAGCCCTCCCTCTGCAATGCACTGGACTCCACCCTGCTCATCTTGAGTCTATGGTTTGGTGCTGGCTTGGGCCTGCATTTGAACGCTGCCTACTTTGGACCAGGAATCTGATTTGTTTGGCCACATTTCAAATATTGTCATCACTCTGTATAGTTAGCTAGTTATTATTTCTATAAAATATGAAATAATAGCCATAACTTTATGAAAACAGCTTATTACATTTTCTCCTCAGTGGACAACAACAGCTTCCACATGTAAGAGATAATCAGCACTAAACACCTTGTATTATCTCCACGCTCCTTGCACTGAAAATGACATAATGAGGAACTAGAAGCATCTTGTTTCTCTGTGATTTGAGACATTGCAGATCCAGTGAGTGCTGTTCAAAATCAAAACAAAAAAGGATACACATTCCTCCCTGCAGAATGCTTAGATAGAAAGTTCATATTGTGTGGCAGCTGGTGTCCCTTCTCATGTTATTTTTCCTTTATACTTGACTAATAGCAGGCGAACAAGGAGATTAGAACACCGAACAGATTAGTTTCTGAAAAACAAGAAAACTTAATGTGAACTTCTCACAACCCGGAACAGCTTTGGTTTCTGGGAAATACCATCTGACATTCTGAGGAATCATCGGACATGGAGCTGTGAGACACCTGATTAAACAAACAATTCGGGCATGAGGCACGGCTGTGCGAGGGCCATGTGGTAATAGCCTGAGAGATCCATTTATGAAGTCATTTATTCAATATGGCCAAATGCCACACTGGGGCCACGAATGTTAGTTCAAAACACGGCTACAATTTTGTTCTTAACTTCATAATGTTTGTAACAAAGTGGAACACAATAGCAGGTTTTTCAGGAGACTAATTTTTAAAGAATTGTGTGATTATTTTTTATTAATGTAGGTTAAATGCATTTTCCTTTATGATTTTCGACAATAGTCATGTTTTATGTTCTGGCTTGACACTAAACAGGAAGAAAATAATGGCATCTCCATCTTGGTGCCCACAGTTTCTGTTGAAATGTAAAATACAGTGCTGCAATGATTCCATATTTGGGTACAGAATATTATCATATTATGGCACGTAGGTAATATACTTCATGGTAAGGCCGAGAAACTAACACTGAACAAAAGAACCAGGAGATTTAGTTTCTCACTTTGGTTACGTTTCTAATCTCCAGGTGGAACTTCGCTAGGCCTCTATTTCTGCATTTGTAAAGTGACAAAGCTGGATTGGATCAGAGTTCCTGTTCAGGTTCTAGCTGCCCTCAGGCTAAAAATGTACATGAATTGTTAAAATACAGACCCCTGGGCCCTCCTTACTCCTTTTGAATGAGAATTTTACAGTGAGACTCTAAAATCTGCATTTGTAACACTATCTACTTCTAGTTGATTCTTACATAAGCAAAAAATTTGACACGTACACTATTGGACTGCATATCTCTAAGTTTCCTTCCTACAGTTTAACCTTCTAATCTTCAGAGTGATGTTCCATCAAAAACAAAAACTCTCTCCCATGGGAAGGAAGGGGTCTGTCCAAGGATATTTTGCCAGGTTACACTCCTCTGGAGATAAAATATTTTGGAATTTATCTCTGGTACTTTAAGTGAGGAAGATTGCCTACCTTACAGAGATAAATTAAAACAATGCCCTTGGAGGGAAAAAATAAAATCTTCACAAGGTTTTGAAAACACAAATGTCCCTGTACTGCATTACCCTTACAGTCAGCTTCAAAATAAACCTTTGAAGGTCCTCACTTCCGCTTTGGGGCAAGAGTCCAGTGTGTGCTGAGACTCATGTTGCTGGGTGATTCAGCTCTTTGAAAGACTTTGGTCCAATGCTGATGAGAATTCAGTTCTTCCCTGACTCCTTCAGACTAAATATTTCAGCTATAAGCCACATAAAACCACTTGGTAAGGATTGTAGCTAGGCAAAGTCAGTTCACAATCTCACACCTCATAAAGTCTTATTTTAGAGGCTGTGGAGTTTGGTGTATATATATATATATATATATATATATATATATATATATATATATATTTGGTTTTAAGCAAGCACCTGGATGAGGATATTTCCCTTTCTGGCTGACAAAACAAAATGAGGTTCAATTAATTTCTCCCCTTTAAACAATTTATGATCATTTCCTCAATTCCTTTGAGCTTAATTGGGCTGGCTAGGCTCACTGCAAATACACAGCGGCCAGAGGAGCTTCAGGAGAGCCAGATGAATTGGAAGTTCGGGTTTTCTTTCTCTAAAATTTACAGAAGTTGTTCTCTAACAGGACAATTTGCTATCTAGGAGACATTTGGCAATTACTCAAGACATGTTTTTGTCTCAACTAGGGTAGTGCTATCGGCATTTAGTGAGCAGAACCCCGGGATCCTTCCTGTAGTGTAGCTCTCCGTTATGCAGTTTCAACTTTTTACTGGAAAGTTTTTGATATTTTAATAAAGTATTCAATTAATATA
The DNA here is from genome assembly GCA_004027595.1 of Dinomys branickii. Classification (NCBI taxonomy): domain Eukaryota; kingdom Metazoa; phylum Chordata; class Mammalia; order Rodentia; family Dinomyidae; genus Dinomys; species Dinomys branickii. The sequence goes on along the minus strand of PVLD010012222.1, from coordinate 43,558 downwards.
GAGCTGGGGGCTAGAGGATTTGGGTTCTTGTTCTAGTTCTTCCTTTATAAGAATCATCTTAGCCTTAGTCTCTCATCTATTAAATAAGGGTAGGAAATATGACCTACGTATCTTACATAGAGGCTGTTTGAAATATTATAGCACTGAAAATTGGAAGCCATCTGGTGTAAACATTGACATGTGTATATCACTATAATATGATCTCCTTATGGTTTTGTGGAGATACCTTGATGCAAAGTAGCTGGGTCAAATGAAATTTCTAGCTTCAATTCTTTGAGAAATCTCCATATTGATTTCCATAAATATGTAAAAAGTGTTCAACATTGCAGGTCATTAGAGAAATGCAATTAAAACAACTCTGAAATTTCATCTCACACTAGAAAGAATGGTACTCACTGAGAAATCAATTAATAACAAATTCTACTGAGGCTGTGGTGAGAAAGGAACCCTCCTATATTGTTGATAGGATATAAACTAGTGCAACCACTATGGAAATGAATGTACACTAGTTACAACCACTTTGAAAATCAGTATGAGAATTCTTTAAAAAATTTAGTTTAGAATAGAAATTCCACTTGAACCAACTATCCCCTTATAAGGCATCTTTCTGAAAGAGTTAAAAATACCATATTACAATGATAAATGTATAACAATGTGTATAACAGCTCAATTAATAATAGCTAAATCTTGGAAGCAGCTTATAGGTCTGACCATTGGTAGAGGAATAGGTAAAAAATACAGCATTCATATATAATGGAATACTACTATACTATAAAGAAGGACAAATCTGAGTCATTTGTAGGACAGTGGATGACCTCGAAAATATAATGTTAAGTGAAATAAATCAGGCACACAAGCTTAAATACTGCATAGTTTCTCTGATGTGAAAAATCCAAAATATAAATGAAGAGCAAAACAAAAGATAGATAAAATACAACAGTGACAGATCTTTTGCAAATAAAAAAGGGATCAGGAGATGGAGGAAAGAGACAAGGGGGGCAGTAAAAGAGGATGTAGAGAAGGAGCAAGATGTCTACGTACCACATGTGCGCAATGAAAGTGGTCTGTACGTATCACAAACATGTACTGATGAAAACAAAGACAAAGAGGAACAGAAGGAGGAGAAGGAGATGCAGGAGGAGGAGGAAAAGCACAAGGAGGAGAGGCAAGTGGTAGGAGGACACAGGATGTCCGTGCACAGAGGAGAGAACGTGTGAGGAGACGGGAGAAAACGCCGTCTGTGAGCTGAGTGGGGCTCAGCGCTCAGAAGAAACCAGCATTGCTCATACTTTGTCTTGGACTTCTAGCCTTTAAAGTATGAAAAAAAAAATTTCTGCTGCTGAAGTTATCTAGTTGGTTAAATGGACCTAGTGAACTGATATGCATAGTAAAGACACTGACTAGTAGCACATGTTCTCAAAGTTTCTCATCTTAAACCAAATGTCCTCACACCCTTTTCCCTTCATCCATAATTTCCACCACTGGCACTGGAAATAACACCTAGAAACTGTATACTCTGCAGTTTCAAACTTTCCAGGGACTGTGGCTGCATTCTGCCCAGACTATTCATGACTTCCGGAGAAGCCAAGCTGGGTGAAGAGGGATTACTGATTATTATTATTATTTTTAACTTTCTGTTTAGAGAAATCCTTCTGACATGTGCACAAAAGGGAAATCTGGTACATTACTGTAATGCATCTCAGCCTTCAGAATGAAAAATATGCTCCTGAATCTAATTAGATATGAGGTCAAAGTGAAGAATTTCCTTTCCCAAATTGACTGTGGCAGTTTTGTATATTTATGTGAGTGAACCAGGTCAGCTAACAGGACCGGCCTATGGGCTCAAATTGCAATTTATAGATAGAGAAGTGGCTTTTGAAATCTGAAGTGATGGCTCTTCTGCATGGTAGCTGTTCCTAGCTCTTGTTGGCTGGCTCCTTCTAAGGCCATACTGTACATTTGCACTGACTTATGCAGAAAAATTCCACAGCCTGAATAGAATAATGTGACTGCCTTCTCCCACCATCCTTGAGGACTAGGACTAGGTGAAAGAACCCACCCACCAGAGTGGCCCATGGGGAATTTGTTACATGTCGATGCAAGGTAAAGAGGAGGAGATATTATTTAATTTGAAATAGCTAGTTTAGGAGCAGAATAAATAGCTGCTGGGAGAAACATTTCCTAGAAATATCATCCTAGGCTAAATATTACTGGAAATGTAACATGAAGAAGAAAATCCTGAACAGAACAGGATGGCCAGAGTTTAATCCCACCCTATTGCACAGGAATACAATGTTTGGACAGGTCACAGCATTTGGATGGCCCTACCATTGCCTCAGAAATGCAGCCTATGGAAAACAATAGTGCATCAGGCACTAAATGTTTTATTGTGACTCAGTTAATCTTCCCCAGGAGCCCTTGCAGTTTATTGCCTTAGGTAGACCTCTCACTGACCAAGCCATCAAATGAAGGTGTATGCAACCAGTACCTTGATTTCAGCCCGTGAAACCCCTTAAGCACTAAAATGTCACTCCTGACCTCGAGAAACTGTCAGAAAATACATTTGTGGTGTCTTATGCCACTGAGTTTGTATCTACAGAGCCTGCTAAATTTGTGTAATTCATTAAGCAGTAGTAGAAAACTAATGCACTGGAGCTATCATTACCCATTTTATAATAGGCAAAACATGGTACATAGAAGTATTCTAAGTTGTCTAAGGTAGTAGTAAAGTTAACAGGTGGTAGAACTTGGGTTTGAATCTGGTTTCTTGCTCTCCTTGTTGATATTTAACCATTACACTGAACTCACCTCTTCCTACCTGCCTTCTTTTTGTTGCTTTCTCCTTGCAAGTTGCCGTAGTTAGACTAGACGTGAGACTGCGCTTTCTGGTAGAGTTGGTCTGAGAAGTCATTTTCTTTCAACTCTAGCTCCTTGGCTTCCAGCCAGACTCCCCACTCTGTAACAGCTCCCCGTTCTCATAGATGGGAAATCCCAGGCCTCGTTCCCAGAGGGTTTTTTTTTTAACACTTTTCTTTAAAAAAAAACTACAGTTCTTGAATTATAGCCTTGTGGCTAAGGAAAAATGACATTTACTGGGGAAGTAACTTGTTATGGTCTTAGGTATTCCGCCAACTGCAGCGAAAAGGGAGCTTTTTAGTGTCATTTATACATTATGAAAGGTTTAAACAGACACTGAAGAATACCTAGCCGGCATTGCCAAAATCTGTAACCCAGATATATTGGACTGAAATTTAATCTTTTCTTTCATGGGTGAATAGAATATGTTCTGCCCCAAGTTTAAACAATACTGTTTAAAAATGACACTTCATCTAAGGGGATTTATGGAGACGTGCCAGTTCTGTAAAGACACAAGCAGAGATCTAAGGAAAATGGAGAAGTCTTCATAGCCCGAGGAGTCCCTTTGAGAGGAATAGTAAAATAATGAGACACTAAAAACGACTTCATACGAATGAGTTTTTTAAAACTTTCTGAAAACTCCAACAAAACTTTCCCTTATCAAATACAACATCAAACGAAAGATGTCTAGGGTTCATGTAATAATAACAATTATCCAAATATCAGGAGATAACCAGGTGAGCAGTCCCAGCTTAGTGAGCAAGGCTGTTGAACTCGTTTGATCTGATCCCTGTAGAAGGAAGGCTGGAGAAAGGTTATTAACTCTGAAGGGTAACACCAGCAGTGATAAAACTGCGATGCACGTCAGCCTCTGCCATTAATTTCATGATCTTGAGTGCATAAGCCTTAGGTATTCTTCTTTCATTTTTGTCATACATCTTTTGCCTATAAAATGGCCTTGAGAGTCCCTCTCCGATTAACTTTCAAATATCCTAGATTCTGTTTTAGTTCAGCTCATTTATAGCACTTACAATTACTTTCAAAATGCTGACAAAATGCTACAACCTCTCCAGTTCCCAAGGTTGATGGGACACACTGGCACACTGCATTGCAAACGGTCCTTATAAGCAAAAATGACAAAACAGTCTCAGCGTCACTGTGCTGTGTGCGACAAGTGTTTTTCATTATAAGTGATAGATCTGGGCCAAATCTACTAATGCAGGACATTTTACTACGAGTAAGGGTGCTCTGGAATGGATTCACTTAAATGTGAATGTTTTCAGAAATAGAATAGAAAATGCAGCAAAGGTGAAGAAAGTGTCTGATTCATTTAAAAATTTGGATACCTTTCAAATACAAGTTGATATTGTTATACTGCTGTGGAACGGGGTCTGCAATTTATATATCCCTGGTGCCCATAGCAACTTCTAGTCCAAGTAATATTATCTATTCAGGATCGCTATGACGCATTCAGGAGAAAATACCCAGGATTGTACCTAAGATAATATCTAGCACCTGGGACTTACTCAAGTGATAGTAAACACAACTAAGAAAGCCAAACAAAAAGATCATGACTGAGTATCAAATGACTAAGTGCCACTATAAACATGTAAAATACCTAGAAATGTGTAAGACTGGGATTTTTATGTTGTGGCTACACTTCTTTCTTTTCAAAAAGATAACTAAGACAGTTTTGCCATCATCAAAGATTTGAGACACAAAATCTTTTTATATGGAAGTTTATAAAGAAATGTTGGCCAGTTGAAGAATTCTGTGGCAGGATTAATTTAACTACATCAAATCAAATAACCTTTAATCAAAATATGGGACACATTTTTCACAGAGATCTTCCCAGGGCTTAACACACCTGATCCAGCAGTTTAGTGCAAATGTTATGTGTATTTTATCATGCACATCCCGAGCAGAAGAAAAGACAAGGAAAAGTCCTCTCCCCTGGGAAGCTTCTAGGTAAGAACCCTGCTCAACGCTCTAGAATACTTAAAAAAAAAATTAGTTAAAAACCAAAACAAATCACATATTAGTCGTAAAGATATTAACCAAAACCCTCTTCTATTCCAAGAGCTGCAACTCTACTCTAGTTGGCAAACAGGTCACAGAAGGCCAGTACTATTGTTATGTCTGAGTCGCAATAAAATTAAACAATTGTAATTATCTAATTCATTACTTTTGCTATATACTCGATATCCTTCCTTTAAATGTCCTTCTGAAGGAACGCTTACATTTCTCACTCCTTTGGGATTTGCCAAATAGTGTACCCCAACGGGTATTGTAGGTGCTTAGGTCCATTGGCCAGAACTCACTACCATTTTCATGGCTCTGGGGAGAAAGAAAACAAGTGCTCAGAAAGGACAGTGGCTAAGCCAGAGCCTTTGTTTAAGCAGTGGAAGGAAGTGCACTAAAGCAAAGAGGAAATCTTCCTTAAGGAAACTGGATTGACCCCCTGAAGACAAAAGCTAAAATTGTTCTGGAGAAATGTGAAACATCTCATGACAGTTTCATTACCAGAACAGTCACAAATACTAATCAGCGTGGTGAGATCACCAGCGCAGGGCAGAAGGGCAAGAGCCACCACTAGAGTGAGAGAGAGCACCTCCATGTAGACCTATCCTGAGCAAGCAAGGAAGTTTGTCTTCCATAACTCTGCCCCTGCTGGCCTGCAAATGCCTTCTACAAGCACTTCCTCATTCCGGAGTTTCTTCCTTTTGCTTTCCGCAGACTTAAAGTGTTTTAATTATGTGTTTTTAAATTGCTAAAGGCATTTCATGCTTTCTTTCTATAGTTTGAAGTTCTCTAATCAAAGGAGGAAAGTGGCTGAGTTAAATGAATTCTTACCAAGAAAATAGAATCTCAGGATTTAAAACAAGACAGAAAACCTTTCTACGGAAAGCAAAAGGAAGAAGCCTACAGGAGAAATGGGCCTCAATAAAACCAGTATCTCTTTCCTAGTTTTTTCAGATAGTTACAGTTAATTCTTGGTTTTCCATCTGGAGTGCACATACTACTAGTATAGTACCTACAAGGAAAAGAGCACTGGGTTTGTTGACCTGAAACTAGATATTTTACCCGGCATGCTGCCCCCCCACCTCCTCCTCCAACTCTTCCAGATCCCCCAGATCTTTTCCATGGTTCTCTGGTGGGTTCTGTTCCCCGGAATCTGACCTCTTTTGATTGCATCATCTGGATCCTTACTCTTTGGCTTCTCGTTTATTTGGCCAGTGGGAATCGTTGCCAGGTGATTAGAGAATGACAAGAGAGAAGGATGGGACTATTTCTTCTCTCCATATATCCCTGTCTGGCCACAGTTCTGTCAGTGTCTATGTTCACTTTTCCAGGCCACAGCCCCTTTTCTCACAGTGGCTCTTACAGTGTCTCAGAATATTGTTCTCTCTTCTTCAGCCCTTGCAGTGTAGGCCTACATTTTGCTGGTAGTCCCTGAGTACTTTATTTTCTCTTGCTGGTGCCCTCACTGTTGTCCTTCAATTAGTTACTTTCAGTCAAAGTCTTTAGATATGGCATTTGTTTCCTGGCAGGACCCCAAGAAAGACAACAAGACTCTTGGAAAAACCTGATAATCTCTCTGACCTTTCTTTTCTTCATCTATGAAACTGCTTAATAACCATATTGTCTGTCCTGAGGGGTTATCAGGAGGACCAGTAAGCTATTCAAATTTGGTAAAGTCATGAAGATGCAAACTAAGGATCTGCAACCAGTTTTCCTCAGATACTTGACATGTGTTTTGTACTCTCCTCCCATAAAGAATTGACATAAGCGTTAGGAATGCCAGCTTGAGTTGACTAAACACAGACAGAAGCCAGAACGGGAACCCTCCCTTGCATGCATTCCAAAGCTCAGTCTAAACCATCCTTAGACTTTACTCTAGTCTCTCACATCATACATACATAATTCAAACCTGAGAAGGCAATAGAGACCATCATGTACCTTTGCTTGCGCCTTGCATATTTACTCCTTGGTGACTCTTGTGAATGAGTCACAACTCTGTGGGATTGTAAAACTTCTTTGTAACATTCCTCAGAACGAGGATATAATGTCATACATATTTACTCTCATGGGTATATCTGACAAACTAGACACTGACAGAGTGAATGGCTGGGTGTCCAGCCTGCATTGTTGCTATTGAGACTCCCCAAAGCTGATAGTGGACCTTCACTGACTATGCCTGAGTGTGCTCCTGGATGGGCAAGACCCTGTCTTTGCGTGCTTGGAAAGTATTTGCTTAACAAATGAAGATTTTATGGACATCTGTTGTGTTTTATATGTATATTCTATTGTGTGACTTGGCACATACAAGACTCAGAATCATGAAGAGGAAGTCTTTCTCCCTGACCCTATTTTGCTAGGATGGAGCCTGGTAAAATGATTTTATAATATAAAATAAATATGAATCATGAAAATACCAAATACTTTGCAGTCAGTCCTGCCAAAGCTAAAGACGCAAAGTGGTGCTACTCCTGAGGACCAGGTAGATCCCAAATCAAACGTTCAGGGGAAACATTTGAAATTTCAAGATAATAGGCTTGGGAATTGTGACCGTGGATTTACCCTCTGAACCAGCTCTAGAAAGCGCACACAGACAATGGTGTAAGAGGTGTCTGGCTCCCTGCGCCTTCCTCTCTTTGTTCTCTTACTTCTGGCAGGCACAGTGCCCTCCAGAGAACCCTTGCTACTTTTTGTTCCCACATTTTCACTCCTTCTAAAATAATGAAGAGAAAAATAACTTAGGTAATTGGGGACTGTGTTAAAGGCCCTTGGGTGACCCAGACAGATTCTACAAATTGCTCTCAGAGAGAGGCTATGCAAAAACAAAATCAACAGCCTGGTTGAAAGACAGCATAAAAATCTCTTAGTTTGCCACAGTCACCAAGGTAAGTAAAGAGGGTAAAGAAATGTTTAGATCCTAAAATATCTTTGGTAAATTGAAGAAGTGGCCAGAAATAGAAGACTGTAGGGAGGTATGTGTGTGTGCATGACATAGGGATAGAAGAATGGAACAGTGAGGTCATAGTGGATTAACACCAACTAAGAGTAACTGCAGGGAGTATAGCAAGTTCCAAAAGGAGAGAGAATGTTTGTGCTTGTTTAATTTCTAAATTGCTTAAAACATGCAATAATGCAGAGAATGGAGAAATGAAAATGGAAGAACCACCAAGGATCATTCCTTGGATAAAATGGGTCTAAACCTCACCTGTGATGGATTCTTTTGGTAGAAGGCAAAGCAGTGAGGGTGCTGAAATGTTACACATCGTCTCGTGGGAGGATTTATATATTGAAGTAAAGCAAACTGCTCTGATGCAATTCCCAGTAAAAATTACTGTGATATTCGATAGTCTCTTTTTCTTCATGTCCTCTCCTAATAAATAGACTCTGGGCAGAGAGTCAGCTCCAGTAATCAGTGGGGATAAGGCAAGGGAAGCAGTCATTCTAGGTTTTGTGAATGGAGAGGATGGAAAGAGTGATTTAGCTTTGGCCACCATAACAGTAAGTGGTGGATTGACAACTGGTGGTCACTTTGTAACACCCATCTAAACTGAGCCAGCATGGTGCTGGGTGTTGGAATCCATCTGAGGATTTTTGCCAGGAACATAAGAGGTAGAACTGAAGGGAAAGAAGTTAGAGGCTATTGGGAGCTGGTAGAGGCTGGTAGAAGCTATTGGGAAGCTGTTGGGTGCTGTTAGAAGCTGCAGAGAGCTGTTGGTTTTCCTGGAGGAGCTTGTCACGCTGGCTTTCCTGAGGAACTTGGCTGTTCTCATCAGAGGAGGAGCCCGGGACCTCATTGTCACTGAGAATGGCTATGGTTCACTGGGGAGTACTGGTCCTCACTTTGAGCATCGCTTCCTGGCTCCTACGGGGAAGATGGTGCATTGCTCAGTCTCCTGGACAAGCTTGTCGCATTGGCTTCCCTGATGGAAACTTGGCTGTCCTCATCACTGGAGGAGCTCAAGACCTCACTGTTGCTGAGGATGCTGTGGTACCTTTCAGGAGAGCTCTGGTTCTTACTTTGAGCATTGCTTCCTGGCTCTAGTGCATATTCCTCAGCCTGCTAGCACAGATTCTTTGTCCTGCTGGCACAGATGTTCTAGCTTCCACCACTGACCTTTGGGCCTTTCCAGCACAGATTTGTGAAACAGACCTGCATGAGACATTATCATGGGCTCTAGGCCTCCAGCTGGACTCATGGGAGCCATTGTTATGGGCTCTAGGGCTTTAGCTGAACTCATGCAGGACATTATTTGGGGATCCAGGCCCTCAGCTAAATTCGTTGGGCTTTAGTGTGTGGAAAGATTTCCTGCACTCTCTTTTTGTATATGATTCTTTTGGTGATCATTATAAATAATCTTATAAAATATGTGTCCTGTGTTATATTTTTCCCCTTGCAAAACCCCAGGCTACGACACAATACTATAGACTGGGTTGTTAAAATAGCAGTTTTAAAGCTCAGGAAGTCCAAAATCAAAGTTCCAACAAGCAGGTTTCTTTCTGAAGCCTCTTGTCTTGGTTTGTAGATGACTGCCATCTTGCTGTGTGTTTACAGGACCTCTCACATAAACTCAGAAAATGAGGAGCTTCTTCCTCTTATTATGAGGACAGTAAACCCATCCTGGAGGTCTCATCTTCACAATCCTATCAAACCTAATCATTTTTTAAAGGCTCTAGCTCCAGATACCATAATGTTATGTGTTAGGGCTTCAAAATATATATTTCAGGAGGACATAAACACTCAGTCCACAATCAAGAAGACTAAGTCTCAGCTATGAAAGGGAACTCATTATTTTTTTGGAGGCATTTGGAGACACTTTCATGTGTGAAAAGGATAAGGTAGATACCCAATAAGAAAATGGGCTAAGAAAATATATGGGAAGTTGTACCAGATCTAGAGCACAACTGAATAGGCAGAGGAACTGATTAACTAAGAGCTACCTAATCAGACAAAAGAATCAGAATGTGCAAAATAAATGTGGGGTCTGTTTTTTGCATCTACAATTAAGACAAAATTAATTCAAAAAGAAGGAGGAGATCCTAAACTCACTTCAGAATGTTTTGGTTGCTGGTGAAGGACACATTAGGGTTACACTGGAAATACTCTTTGACATAAGGACAGAAATTAAAGGCAAAGAGACAGCTGCAGAGTGAGTAGAAAGTGACCTAAAAACTAAAGGGACAGAACCCTTGGCACAGAGAAGAGAAAACTGAAAGTAGGTGACTGTGTTGTAATTAGTGGAATTGAGGAAAATGGTGAAAGTTTAACATTCTGGCTTGGCATTAGAAGAAAGATGTCTTAACCAATTGGTCTCATCCTGGCCTCAATCAACTCTTCTGACTCAGCCTCTGGAGTAGTTGGGGGCATTTGAACTTAAGTTTATCACTTTTTAAGCATGGTCTCATTGTAGACAGTAGTCCCTTCATTGAGTACCATAAACTCTATTATTTTTTATTATCTATGTTTTTCTAAAAGAAAGTTCCCAAGAAGACAATGGCAAATGGAAAGGCAGCTAAATTGCAGAGGCCTAGTACAAAGAGAAAAAATTAAGATATTTGATGGATGAGAGGGGCCAATTGTTCTTAGAATAGTATGATGTCCTGAATATTAAACCAATTTACACATAGTGCACTCAGGGTTTGTCTAAATGTGTATTATTATAATAGTAAGAATAATTTATTTCAAAAAATCACTTATTTAAGAAATGCAGTAATAAAAGAATATAAAACTCTAAATGTAAGACAATGTGAGCTATAAAGTCTAATCTTGTATTCCCATTCCTGCCTTTAAATGTATCATATTTACTGGAATAAATTCCACAAATAGTTTTTCAAATCCTTGTAAAACAGAGTCAAACTCTATATTTCCATCAGACCTGTGGAATCCACATGACACTATGACCTTATTCTGAATGAATGAAACTTGGATAACTTATGGAGGTTTGAGTAAATGGAAAATATGTATTGTACCCATAAGCTCTGTATATATGAGTGTGTGTGCATATGTGCATGTGTGTGTGTGTACGTGTGTGTGTGTGTGTATGTACATGTGCTTCTTTTTTCCATTGAATTTTAATCCATCTTTCCTACTTTTTTCTCATCTCTCTCTGTCTGTCTGTCCATAGTAGGTGAATTGCAGCCCATCTCAGTGATTATGGAACTATAAGCCTTACCTCTGGACCAGCCAATGTGAATCAGAATTTAAATACTATCAGCCAAAGACTGACAAACAGTCCCAGAATGTATTGTGTCTGCCAGTGCCTGTTACTTGAGGATAGATGGATTTGGTTCTGATGTGATCATTCTCTGTCGGCAGCCAGGATTGTCATGAGGCTGAGTGCTCAGAAACAAACAAGGCATTTACTTATTTTCAAGTCAGAAATTCCAGAGCTCTTATATCTAGAGTGATTAGTTTTTGAATTAAACATAGAAATATTATTTAAAATGTACATTTGAGTTTTACAGATCTCCTTGGCTAAAACTTTTAGCCTATCAAAGGATTACTGAAAAATTTACAAATAAGTGATCCCAACGAAGACAGCAGTCTAGACCAAATGAAGGTCAGAAGCAATGTGCATGCAGGCCTATCAGCGATACTCTGCTAGACAATCTCAGGCAGGTTTTCTAATCTTTGCCACAAAACGTGGCACAGGTAGGCCCTGGAGAGTTTCAAAACCCAGAACTCGTCCAGTCATGCTAGGTAGGCAGGTGTTCATGGTCAATTCTTTTAAATGTTTTGCACTTTTTACGGAAAAGCCTTGGCCATTTTTAAGTTAAAAATATATAAGAGGGTAAGTGTGTCTTCATGCATGGATCTGCCATATGGCAAAAATGTTAGTAAGTTCATTGAGAACTAAATCGTGTGCTTGGGAAGGAATGGGTAAACAAGGAAGGTGTGGAGCGGTATAGATACAGATGCGTATTTTGAAACTTGGTGGAAAATTAGTGTCACAGCGTAATTTTTGAATTTATACAATACTACCATTCCCAATATGTTCTTCTAAATAGATACCATTCATATAAACTACATTTAAACTCTGGTGGTGCCTATCCTAGTGTCTTAAGTTTGAAGAGCTAAGCTCCTGAGATATAACCAATTTAATTAAAGTGTATTTTCCTATTCAATCGTTTTCCTATCAAAACCCAAATTTTAAGTACTAAAGCACAATTACCAAATATGTCTAAAATTTGATATTCTTCAAGTCTACCAAAGCTTACCTATTTGGCACTGATTCGCTTCAGAATATTAATGCAGTCAACAAAAACCTAAAATGCATCTTAACTTACTTTAAATTCAATGTAAAGAATTTAAGAACTTGTATAGAGAAATAGAAGCAGGAAGAATCAGAAAGAAGTAGGATATGGGAAGGGGAAACTGATTATGTAGAAGAATTAATTTTTAAAAAGACTAATTTTCCTGGACTGTGGAGTTTGACCAAAACATTAGGGGATAAAAAGTGAGAACCTACTTCTGAAGTAACAAGAAGAAAATTGTTTTCAGGGAATTTTCTGATGTTTGAGAGGCCCTGAAGTGATTCTTTAGAGGAGTGGTACCACAATGAAAAATAAAGATATCAAAGAAAGTGCTATAACAGGAATGCTGCTTATTCAGCTATAGTATGACATCAACCAACTCATATTCTCTCTCTAAACGTGCCTCCCACCACTCCTCCAAAACTTCCCATGCCCAAGCTGTAACAAATTAGTTCAATTTTTCCAATTCTAACATCAAGTACCTTTCCCTTTGATGCTTTCTTTGCTTGTAAGCAGTTTCCTCCTTTGACTACCTGTCAAACTCCTACTTAATTTTCAAGTCTCAGTTCAGATTATTTCCTCTGTCATAAAATTATTTCTGACAACCTGCAGTTTTGCTTCTTATTGCACTAATTACACTGTCAAAATTATTTATTTGTATTTCCTTCTAGACTATTAAAATAGGCATAGGCTGTCATGGTCATCTTTTTATGTTGCTAAATTCATGGCAAGTATGCAACATATTATTTTTTCTTTTACTGTTAGTTCTTATTCACAATATATTTTTGTCCATTATAAGCAAATGTTAAATTCTATTCTTGCAGAAAGACATATATCTGTTTCTCATTATACACTTGTGAATCAGATAAAAATGTACAATGTCACTTAACAGTGGATTTATAGTTGATTACATTCCTTTGCTAGTCTGAAAGGTCAGAATGAATATAAGGAAATCTTCAATGAAATAGTTCAAGATTTTTTCTCATATTTAACCCCATGTACAATCAGTGACTTTAAAAATAAATTTCAGAAGATTAGTATTAATTAATTGCATTTGTTCATCCCATAATAGCCTTTAAAGTTTTAAGGCTCCTAAAATAATCCAGGCCCCACCTTATATCACCCAGCAAGTTGGTTTTGTGGATTACGCATTACTGAGATAGTATTAGCTTGATTTTCCAGGGTTTGAAATCCTTGGTTGAGCTAAAATTTTTTTAAAATGAATCAATAATAAAACTAAAGGTTCTTAACTTATCATGGCAAAGTGTCCCTTTCCTTGTCTGTCATTTTCTCTTTAACGCCGTCTAAGGAAAGGTAATTGTTTGAAAGCTGCAGATCTAATTTTCTCATTTTACTTAACGTATTTTGTTAAATAAGACATAAGACACAGAAGTTTTTCACTTTTTAGATGGCTTTTGGAGTCAAATAGGAAATGTTAGCAGATGAAAATAATAATGAACCCTTTCACTGTTGAGAATAGTCAGACTGTTGGAAAATATGTGAGTTCTTTCACTTAAGAAGCTACTATTGGAAAATAAAGAAAAGAAAACCGCCCTCTCATGTGGTTGCATTGGCCCAAAATATAGACACAGCCATTAATTCTGCAGTCTTTCTAGACTCACCATAGCAAGTCTGTTTTCTCCATGCCACATGAAGAGCCCTGTGTCTGGGTATAAAGAATGATTTGCACACATAACAATAAACACAAAAGAGAAACATGGGTTATTCACACTTTAAAGACAGAAGGACTTGAAACATTATCTGGCTTAGGGATTTCCAGACCTGATGGCTCATCAGAATCAGTTCAAGAACATTTAAATACAGATTTCTGATCATCAGTCCCTGAGATATTCTGGGACAGACTCTAGACAATTAGATTTGTAAAGGCATCCAGCTAGTGTTGGTTCTTACCCAGGTTTGAAAACCACTGTTCTGGTTAAGCCTCCCTGATTTCCTGATGCATAAGCTGAAGCATAAAAGGTGACTATTCACTCCTTTTAAGGTCAAGTGAGCCAGCATCAAAACTCAGGGTTTCCAACAAGCAGTTTTCAGTGCATCTGTATTAAAGCACAGAGCACGGAAGTTGTTTTCAACTGCCCATTTGATAGTTTAAGCAATCTTCCTTAGTTATAGGCGGCAGTAGAATAGTGAAAAAAAGTAGCTACGTGGAACCAAAATGTCCAAAGACTAATCCATAGGAGTTCACTGAAATGGTAAGTTAATGCTTCACACACTGTGAAGTGGTGTATCAATATACCTGCAATAGACTACTATATATTAGGAAATAAAATTATCATGTGAAAAAATTTTAAAGTTACCAGCAGGAAAATAAAATATTTTAAATGAACTTGATGGTGCATTCAAACTATTGGATCCTTTTCCTTCTTAACTTGGCTAGGCACTCTGGTGAGAATGGTGAGATGAAAGTGCTTATCTGCGACTTTCACTGCCAACTGTAAGCAATCATTTCACTCAATCTGAAGCACTTCTATTTATTTGACAGCTGAGCCCTCTGAATCACAGTTACATTCTTGTTCAATTGGATGGCTCAAGATTTATAAAAATTTGTTTTGGCTTTAATATTTAGTGATGTTTATCTCTCTGTTAACTTTGCCAATATCTTTACCACTGTGATTTCTCCTGTTTGTTGGTTCTACTTTCAGACATTTCCCTGTTTTCACCTCATTTCCTATTTTTTTAAATTCAAGTACTATGAAGTATCCTCTTATGTATATGTCTCTGCTAAAAATGAAGAATATGATATTCCTGGCCTTAACTCATATACTAGCGGGAAAGAGATTTGCATACTAAGTACATTGTGTTAAAATATGATCAGTACTCGGATAGTGACAAACAGAGTTTCCTACAAACATATGGAAGGAAAAGTTTAATTCTTCATGGTGATAGAATATCCATGGGGGTGTTCTTTAAGGTTTATAAAAGTAGGGGAATTTGACAGATGCATAGATGAGAAAGAGATGTCGGAGAGAGCTCACAGTACTTAGTGTGTTCAAAGAGCAACCACTATGGGAAGTATGAGGCCTATAATTTGATGTATAGTGTGAGATACACTTTGACTGAGGAAGGAAAATAAAAGGACTTGGATAAGATGAGAGAAGCATGGTGAGATTTGGATTTTAAGAAGATTTCTGTCAAAGCAATGTGACTGGCTTGAAAGGGTAACTGAGTGTGAGTAATTATAACCATCAGTGAAGAAAATCAGAAGTAGAACACGGTAGTAAGAACTGGGACTGTAGCTCAGTGGTAGAGCATTTTCCTAGCATATATGAGGCCCTAGGATTGAGCCTTAGGGTTGCAAAAATAAATAAGAAAAGAAAAGAAAACAAACCCAGAAAATAAGGACATTACAATAGATGGGAAGGAGCATATAAGAGAGGTGATAGAAAGTGTGAAAAAGTGGAATTCACAGGATGGGATGACTAGGTACAGTGAACGAGAGAGATCGCTTTGAGGTTTCTAATTTTAACTGTGAAATGTGGTAGCTGAAAGACTTTATTGTTGCCTGGTACAGTAACCAGGAGATGCATGTTGGTCACCCAGCTGCAATGTCTAGTGAAATATAAGTTTTTTACATAGGAAAAAGAAGCAGTGGAAATAGCCTTGCCAAGGAGAAAACTTAGCGAGAGAAGATACTCTAGGACAATATTGTGTTATACCAACAATTAAAAGAAGGTAGAGGAAGAAAAAGCAAGGGGAAAGAATGAGAAAGAATAGGAGAAATAGGAAAACAGAAACCAAGCCAGACAATGGTACAGTAGCCAGGGAAACACTGCCCAAACCAGGAGGTTCATGCTGCTGAATGAAGGTGAAAAACGAACCCTGGATTTAGCTATTGGGGAATCCATTCTGTCAACTTCAGAAGAAATTTAGGGACATCACAGGAGCAGAAGCTAGACATTTCTTCATTAAGAAGAAAGATCAAATGAGGGGGTAGAAACAGCAAATATTATCACTCAGGTGGCAGCAGAAGTTAAAAAAGTGATAGTCTGATAATTTGAGAGAACTATTTTTTAGAAGAGTGAGAGATTTTGGCATGTGGCCTCTTGTAATTAAAAATAACATATCCGCTAACAACCAAGAAAGAAATTTACACTTTCTTTATGAAAGTGTATGAAAATTACACTTTCCCCTCTTCCTCAATTCTTTATTCCCTTCCTCCTTTGATTTACTTGAATTTAAGCCTTTTTCTTTTGCATAGTTTCTTAATGGTCATTCACCACACAAGGTCCTTCACCACCTGGTTCCCTTTTATTTCTTTCTTTTCTCATTCACTCTCTCTCTTTTGCTGTGAATGCATGAAACATCTTCCCATCTGAGGGATTTAGAGTTTTCGTATTTCTTCTTCCTAAAGTGTTCTTCCATGTTAAGTGTCATGGCTCAGCTTTCACTATATCTAAGTCTCCACTCAAATATCACCTCATCACAGAAGCCACCCCATCTGTTCCACCTTCTACCCCCAGGCCTACTGTGTCTTATTCTATGAGTAAATACTACCATGTGCATGTGTGTGTGTGTGTGTGTGTGTGTGTCTGTCTGTCTGTCTGTCTGTCTGTTTCCACCTATTATAGAAAAAGGTATAGGGTATTTGTTTTATTTATAGCTTTTCCCAGCAGTCTCTAGATTTGTATATGGCTCATAGTAAGCACTAAATAATCTTTTAAAACACTGTCTTACTCCATTTGTGTTACTATAACAAAATACCATAAGCTGGATAAAGAACAAAAATTTATTCCTCATAATTCTGGAGGCTAGGAAGACTATGATCAAGGTACCGGGATGTTTGGTATTTAGTGAAGGCCTAGTCACATCACAGGCTTGATATCATGACATAGTTTGTACTATCTAAGTGTCCTAAGGTGGAAAAAGGGAAGGAAGGGGGAAATAGGGATTAGGACTCTGTCGTGACACGGCAGAAGAATGAAAGAGCAAGAGGATGCTCCCTTCGACCTCAAACCCAACCCCATGAGCTCATATGATTTAATCACCTCTCCAAAGCCACATATCTCAGTACAGTTGTACTGGGGATTGATTTTCAAGAGAATTTTATAGGGGATACTATCATATGTAGAATGGATTTAGTTGTTGACCTGGTTAGAATATGTATTTATATTCCTTTGTTTTACAAAAAGGTAATATTAGGATTACCTCTTGAAAACCCAGGTATAAGACAGTAATTTTTGTCTTCTTGGTTAATTAATCTGTTTGTTTTTCTTCTTGCTTCATTCTTAAAATGCATCTATGAATATAAAACAGAAAGATAATATAAAGCGATGAAAACAGAACTGGGGTGTTACTGTTTCTGAAAAAAATATTTGTTCATGTATTGGCTGATAATTTTACTTAAATTCTAGGCAAAATGTGTGTCTTGGTTACTTTTTTCTTATTGCTGAGACAAAATACTCAACACCCAACATGAAGGAAGGAAAAGTTTATTTAACTTACAGTTTGCGGAGGTCTCAGTCCATGCTTGGCTGGTTCTGAGGCACAGCGGCACATGGCAGAGGGCAACAGTTCATAGCAGTTGTACACATCAAAAACAGCAAGAGCACAGAGGAGGAATAGCAGCAGGAATGGCAACCAGCAGCCTCTTTCTCTCCCTTCATATACAAACTATCCACTCTAGGGTATAGCTCTCACACCCATAAGCCCAGCAAACTATCCGCTCTAGGGTGAGTATAGCTTACACTCATAATCCCAGCATTGGACCATGGATCAGTCATAAACTCTAAAAGCCACCCATAACTTCATGAGGATTTGGGGGGACATGCAGACACAAACCATAACAGTGTGTGTGTGTGTGTGTGTGTGTGTGTGTGTGTGTGTGCTATAAATACATGTGTAGATAAGAAGATGTGGAATTAACCTACTGAAGAGATTATTCCAAAGAAAGGGTGGTGGTCTGATATTCCAAAAGTTGTGGACATAAAGAATGAAAATGCTGTTAAAGCACTTGGAAATTTTTACTTCAACAGGCACTTTTGAGGCAAAATTATAAGGCATTATGGGGTGGGCTTCGTGGGTTACAGAATTTCAGATACTAAGGGTATGCAGTCTAGTGAGATAGAGGTTTATGTGGGCTATGCTATAAGGGTACCAAGTGCAGCAACAGAAAAGCAAAATGCTCTCAAAATAAACCAGTAGAGATTTAGGTAGAAACTGCTATAGATGTCCGTGTTCCTTATTAGCCAAGGGAAGGCATCAGGACCGGAGGAAAAGGGAGAAAGATTTGGTGCCTATGCAATAGGGAAGAATGCCTCTTTGCCACATGCACTACTTCTGACAGACAAGTCTTTCTCCATATAGTTGCCAATTATCAAATGAAAAATAACCTCTGTGGTGAATTAACTAATGGTCAACTTGAGTGGGAACAACCAGCTGAACTGAGTCTGTGTAGTTCTGGGCAAGAGAGCCCACCTGAGATTTGCTGTCAAGGACACAAAAGGAGAACAGAAGGGGATGATGCATGCTGCTGATTTCCTAGATTTGTTGTGGCTGGTTTTCCTGATATGAACTTGTCTGCTCTCATTGTTGGAGGAGCTCAGGACCTCACTGTCACTTGGGTATGGCTGTTGTTCTCTTTAGGGGAGCTCTGGTTTTAGCCTTGAGCATGGCTTCCTGGCTAGAGTACAGATCCCTCAGCCTTCTGGCACGCACGCTTCACCCCACCAACCCAGACTATCTAGCTTCCACCACTGGCCTTTGGGTCTTCCTGGTGCAGACTTGATGTACACTTGCACAAGACATTGCTGTGGGCTCTAAGCCTTAGGCTGGACTTGTGTGGACAATGCCTTGGGATCCAGGCTCTTGGCTGGCTTCTTTGGGTCTCTAGTGCATGGACAGAACTCTTGCACTATACTCTGTTTGACTTTTTGGGTGACTATTACCAGATATTCTTTAAATTTATGTGTCCTGTATAAAATCTATTCCCTTGAAAACCCTGACTACAACAACCTGAGGATATATAAATAACCATTTAAATTCCCTAAACTCTTTACAAGGTTTCTTAGAGTTGCACAGGAAGGAAGAAGTACTAGGTTAGGATATTTCTTATCTACTAAGAAAGTAAACTAAGAACATGGCTAACTCTCTAGTGGCAAAAGAAGCTTGCTTGGTAATTTCAACTTTGTCTACCAGTGCCTGGGAAGGAATTCATGTGGGCTATAAAGTCTTTTGAAGACAGGAAAGCCTGAGGAAGGACATGGGTCTGTTTACCAGTTTAACCACTCCCCCACCCCTACCTCGCAGCGTGAGAAAAAGCTATTATTTCTTGGCTTTCAAGATTTTCTCTCAGGAAAATCACTTTTCCTTTGTTCTGTTTAGGTCAAAGGCATGGACAAAGGCACTCAAATGAGTCCAGCAGAGCACATGGGTAGTAGCTGAGTCCATTAGGCACGGATTGCCTTATGGCTTCATTATAGAAAAGAAAGCAAGATTGTTTTAGATACATAAAAACTGAAAGGCACTAATGCTGAGCATGAACGGAAAATCCTCAATTTCACATAACCTGTGCTTTAATTTGAACATGCAGCCAGGAAGTGAACTGAATTCCAGATTTGCTAATCCGCAGGAAATATTGCTTCCTCTCTCCATCCTTTGGCTTCAGTGAGTTCGAGGGATAAGTGGGAATTGAGAGTATGAAAAAAGGGTAGACACAGTAATGCTGCCTGATGAATTGTTCTCTGCCTGGAAGGAAGGCTGTCGCTTTCAGAACGTATATTCCACAAAGAAAAAATATTGATAAATTTGAACGAGTTTAAGAACCATTTGTAGTACATACACTTAATAACAGGGAAATTAACGTGAGCCTCTAAGCAGAGGGTTTGATAAGGCCCAGTGTACAGAACGATCGACAGCGGTCTATTCTGGGCTTCTAGGAACACCTTTGGATAGAAGAGTGCAGTGGCATCCTGGTCCTCACAGGCACAGAAAGAGGAGTGAAGCAGCACGGAGGCAGGCACGCTCTCTAACTCACTGAAGCAAAGCGATGAAGACAGGAAGCCTGTTTCTTGTAGACTGGCAAGTGTGTAATTTACTCCACTTTCTGGCTTCATAATAAAACTAGAGCACAGGTTATGTGAAGTTGAAGATACTCTGTTCACGCACAGTAATAGTGCCTTTCAATTTTTACACACCTAAAATAATCTTGCTTTCGTATCTGTAAGGAGGCCACAGGTCAATCCATGCCAAACGGACTCAGCTACTACCCATGTGTGTTGCTGGACTCACAGCACATATCCAGGAGCATTTTTAGTAAACTGGTTAAGAGTACATGTGCTGGCAATAAATTCCTGGGTGCGGAACTTTTACTTCCTAGCTGAAGCCTTAGGGAAATGACTTAAGAGCCTCTCCAACTGAAGTCTATAATTCTTTATCTGTGAGGCTGAGATAAGACTAGGCCAAATCACATAGATTTTCTAGGATTAAATAAGATAGTTCATTCAGATAGAGTATTCAGCTCATAACTGTTCAACAAGATAGTACATTTACTTAGGTTTCCGTTAAATCCGATGCATGTAAGGGCCGTTAATGGGCTTAGTATGTGAAGAACAGATTTTGTGAGCAAAAGAGTAGAAATAGGGATCTTGCATTGCTTCTTTTCCCCTACCTGACTATCATAGTATTAATACAACTTTCTATAATTTTGAATCTGTTAAAACTACATTGTTCTAAAGGACTTTTTAAATAAAGTTTTTATATATTATTATTTTTATTAATATGTTTTTATTTTTAAATCAAATTTTCATTTTAGAACAGTTTTATATTATAGAAAAATCCCAGAGATAGAGAATTCCCATTTAACCTGCCCCCACCACCACTATCCACGCTCCCTGACAGTGACTGTTGATCATGATAGGTCAGTTTCACTGGATTAAGAAATACCCAGGGCATTAGTAAAGCAAACTTCTGGGTATGTCTGGGAGGGTATGGAGGTGACACCTTGGTTTTAGACTTTTATTCTCTAGAACTTTAAAATAATAAGTTACTGTTATTTTAAGTCACCCAGTATATGGCACTTTGTTAGAGCAGCCTTAGAATACTACTGTACGGTCATTTAGCTAAGCAGCAGAAATAGTACTCAAAACATAGTCTATGCTGATCATATTCCAGGCCTCCTTTTAAGTGGAGAGATCATTGCAGTGTTAGGTGAGATATCTATAAACATGACTCCACTGACAATTGTACTATAGGCAGTGATTGAGAATTGCAGGAATAGATACAGTCAGGTTGTAAATGCAACTGGCTAAATCTAGAAACTAAGGATGAAGTGAGGTGTAATGAGTTGTTCAATCTTATCTAGTTCTAACTCATCCTTATTCTTCATTTTTAATGACCTCCACAGGTGAGAATAAATAAGTAGATTGATATTCTCATTTTAATAAGGAGTATTTACTAACAGTTAATAAGGAGTATTTACTAACAGTCTAGTGTGTACACAGAGCCATAGTAGACAACAATAATGTGATCTTCATGTTTTTAGTAAGTCTATTAGTACTAAGCAGTACACTCTTTTAAAAATCTTTACTAAAATATAAACATTTTTAAAAATATAAATTTTGGGGAAAGATTGCTTAGTATTTTATACATAACTGAGACTCAATGAACAAAATCATTTCCCCCAATAACAGGAAGCTATAAGGAAAGAAATAATGAGAGAGTAAGAACCAAATAAGGAAAGTATGAATGGATCCTTAGAACAGAGATGCTATTACATTTTTCTATTGCCTATGGAAAATATCATAGTCCACCGTGGTAGACAGCCCCAGACAACAAAAAAAATTTTTTCATGGCACAAATATAGGAAATGTACTTCAGCTAGACCTTAATAAACTGGGAGATATGTAATATGTCAGAAGTTTAAAAAATAGGTCTGGAGTTTTAAGGGAAAGAAAGGTAACAGTGGATAGTCTCTAATGTAGATATCTTCTTAATAATTTATTTTTTCTGGTCTGTGTAGCTCTTCAGGCTAAATATCAAAAGGCCAGAGGAATCAGGCAATTTTTTTTTTTTTTTTTTTTATTTATTTATTTATTTATTTTTTTGCGGTACTGGGGATCGAACTCAGGACCCTGTGCCTGCTAGGCAGGCGCTTATTCCACTGAGCTATATCCCCAGCCCGGAATCAGGCAATTTAGAGGGAAGTGATGACTCCAGAGGAATCATGCAATGTTGTCTAGGAAGTAGGAAGATGTTTATGGCATTTTGTTTTTGTTTTCAGTTTAAATGGACCTTTTTTCTCTTTTTGTACTTTTTATTCTTATTAGTGCATGTTTGCAGTGCATATGATTACATTCATCCTGAGGAGTTCATACATATGTATTGCAATCTTCATTCTTTGTGCCCATTACCCCACATCTCTTGGTCTCATTTCCATTACAAGACATATTGCCCTGATTTCTATAATGTCTTCTATTTTGATCTTTACTTAGAGACCATTTACCTTGGCTGTCTCACTGTGCAGCTAAAGAAACTGAGACTTAGAGTATTAGATTTCTTGAGCTGATCTTAGCCCTCTTGCAGCAAGTAAAGCAGAGAATTCTTCCAATCTGGTCTATTTTTCCACAGTTAAAACTAATACTGGGATATTACGTAGACAGTGATAACCATGGCTCACACTGCATGAAACTTTGCTTATAAAATTCTGGTCACAACATTATCAGAGAATGCATACTGTTTCTTCCTCTGAGATACTTATGAATAACATATGACTACATAACTTTTATCTAAACTGGGACACCTTTGAAAATTAAAGGAGACACTATTCACATGTATTTGGGAAGGCTGGAAGTGTTCCAATCATCCTGGGATATGTGGTTATTTGCTTTTCACCTAACTGCAGAATTACTGAGGCCAAGCTCCAAGTTAGGTTATAAAGTGAAATTTTGTGAGCTATAACGGGCCATGAGTTGGAGACTATTTATTCAGATTCTCACTCCAAACGGGAAGGCTCAGTTTGTCCTCTACATTCAGGTTTGGAATTTGTACGTATCCATGTCTGATGGACTTGTACTCAGTCCCATTCACTCAGTGAGGAAAGCACTTACTGAGAACCAGGTATGCAGTTTAAGAAGTAAATGTAGAAAAGTAAAATCATCAAGCATGATTTATCCTGTGTTATAAACGAACTAGTAATTTGACAAGTAAACAGACTGCTGAATAGTTAATCCAGCTTAGTCAAAATGAACAAACAATTTTAAATATTATTTTGCTATGTTATCACTACTTCCAAATACTTCTTTCTGGACTTTGATTTGTTGCTTCTACTTGGCTCCCATCATGTCTGAAAAATAACAAATGTATCTGCTTGTAGTTCCATTGGCGTATACTGTAGACTTGGAGAAAAGCTAATTCTGGGCCACTTAAGGACTTAAATCAATGTTTCTCTATCAGAGACAATTTTACCCCCAAGGAATATTCAGTAACACCTGGAGGCAGGTTTATTTATAACAAATGGAGGAAGGAATATCGCTGGCATCTAGTGAGAAGAGGCCACAGATGTGGCTAAGTATCCTGCAACAGTGTTGAAAATCTCTGGCACGCATGCCACAGTGAGCATGCAGGGACTGACCTGTCTGCATGAGAGTCAGATTGCCCTAGCATCATCCCAGCAGCCCAGCATCAGACACCAGGGCACATAAGGGCCATGCACATTCTCAGAAAGGAGGACCACACCAGGTGATGACATCACAAGCCATAACTCATTAGCCGTGAGGTGTCTGAGCTTCAGTATGGCCAAGCAGTGCACTGCCAGGGGTAGGCCATGAGTTTTCATCCATTCATTTTAATTTAGCAAAGATATGTGTCAATTAAGAGACTTTTTTTAATGTTGTGCTGTCATATTGGCATATTTGAATCTGCAGCATCACATGTAGTTGTATGTAAAGAATTTATGAAATAAGAACAAGGTGTGTATATCTTCATGGACTGGCTATGTTTTTAGCAAAAGCCCCCACAAGGTAAGAAATGCACTCAGATGCCTTTTTCAGAACAGGCAAAAAGCCAGTGGTAGTGGCACATTAGCCCTTTGTACTGGTGATCAGCAAATTCAAGAGGAACCACAGCTAAGAATCACTGCTGTAGAGTGTTGATTCAGGGAATGTCCAATTCTTACTGTTAGCTATTTTTTAGTATAGGGATAGATTTGTATTGGCACTTCCGTTTTTAAAAATTTTGTGTTTTTGTAGACTATAAATCTTGAACATCAAAAAATGACTACAGCAAAAAAGAAAAAAAACCAACAACTGGAAAC
Organism: Dinomys branickii; assembly: GCA_004027595.1. Classification (NCBI taxonomy): domain Eukaryota; kingdom Metazoa; phylum Chordata; class Mammalia; order Rodentia; family Dinomyidae; genus Dinomys; species Dinomys branickii. Next base: position 19,164 of record PVLD010012222.1, on the reverse strand, counting down.
AGATAGTGAAATCATTCTAAGTGGCCTTTAGAGAGCCATTTGGAGTGACTGAATGCATTGGAAAAGTGTTCTGTGTAGTAGAAGTGTTGTGAATTACACATCACTTCTCAGATGGAACTTTGACAACAGCCACAAGTGTTGCTGAACCTGGTAAAACTGAAAGGAAAGAGTTTCTTGAAGGGAAATTAGGGAAATATCATTTCCAGTATGTTAGTTTTAGCAACTATCTTTGTAAAACAAATCATCTGACAGCTGCCAATTTTCAGATTTCACTATGCATAGCAAAATGTGGTAAGCTCCTCTCTGATGCGGGTTTTATAAAAATGGCCATGTTGTCCCAGAGTAATTCCCTTTTTCATGATCTCTCAAACAGCGTAAGATTATGCAACACATCTCTGAGATGACATTTAGCAGAAATACTGTTAAGGATCAAGTCCTACACATGGCCAGTGATGGTAGTGAGCAGCTCACCAGTGACTTACAAAATATAGAGCATTACTCCAGAGGACATAAAACCAGAAAAAGGAATTTCAATTATTACTGATGGGGCACCTTGCATGTTGGGGAAAATATCTGGTTTCATACAGTTCTTTGTTAAAGAAGCAAAATATCTAGTCATTCAGTTTCATTATATTTTATATCAAAAAGTCTTTATACCAGTTAAAGCAGCAAAAATTAGATGATGTCCTTAAAGATGTCACAAAAATGGTGAATTACATCATGACTCAGGCTCCCAATTTTCAACAGTTTCAAGCACTTCTTGATGAGGTTCAGGCAGAATATAATGCTTTACTTATGTATACTAATGTCCAGTGGCTGAGCAGAAAACAAGTCCTGCAAAGATTTATAGCCTGTTTAGATTAAACCAGGTTGTTTATAAGTGCAATAGGCAGGAATACCCACAGCTCACTGATATGATCTTGTTTAGTAACCTCATGTTTTTACAGATTTTATACCATACTTCAATGTACTGAACAAAAAAACTACAAAATGTAGGGAAAATCCCAGAAAGATGTTTTATGATATCAAATCATTTGAGAGAAAACTTCAGCTTTCTGAAAGACATTGAAAGTGGACAGGTGAAATAGTTTCCAAATCTAAAGGACATTTAAAACATTCTACATTTTCAGACAGTCCTGCAAATCATCAGGAAATCTACAAAGAATTTTCTAGCATTGTAGCAGCTGTAAAGAGAATTTTAGTAAACAATTTTTATAGTCTCATAAGATGGGGACAATAGTGAGTTTTCTTCCCCAGATAAAACCAAATTTGAAGAACTTAATCTTTCCTGCTTGCATGGGTTATATTTTGGAAATCTGGAAAGGAAGCTATTGGAATTTCAAGAAAGCTTAATCTCACAAAATAAATTCTATGACCTCTGTGCAACACCTGAGAAGAGAGAAAAGACAGCATATGGAAGGATGAGAAAGAACAGCATAGTTGGTAACTCTGAGAATGAAATCCTTAAAGTGTGGGGTTCTCTGCCAAATAATTTTAAGTCAATGAAAGCACTTGGGATTGCTTTTCTTGTGTTGGTTAGATCATTGTATGCCTGTGAGCAGCTGTTTTCAACTTTAAATTTGTCAAATCTAATATAAGGAATAGACTAACACATAACCTGAGTGTGGCATGTGTTGCTCTCAAATTAATGAAGGATCAACCAGGTTTGACAAATTAGCAGCATACATACAACAGCTAAAATCACATGAATTGTGCAAAAACACACCAAATGCAAACTAACTTTTATATAAAAAGTTGTTTGTATCACTGAAAGTTCTGTTATTATTTTTTTAAACAAAAAATATTAATATATGAGATGTGTGAGAGTTTTTTCACTATACTAAAGCCTTAGTGCTCAGGTTTAATTCCAGTGTTGGTACTTTGTGATACATAAGGGGGTTTACGGGCTTGCAGTTTGGGTGCTTGATCTCTATAAGGTTCACCGTTCCTGTCCTACAATGAAAAGAATAAACTTTCAGAACAAAAAGAATAACAAGCATGAAATATTAACAGAGCTGAAGTTGAGAGCCCTGAGTTAGATGAAGATAGAGTTTTAACACTTCATTACAGTTCTCAGAGAAGCACCTATAAAGAGCTCAGAATCACCATTTCTTGGAATCTGGGAAGGGAAAAACAAAGCAACTGCTGTATTCCAGGTTGAATATAGAACAAAGAATAACTGATAATATTTACTGAGAGATCTATTGGCCATTTATCTATTTTGAATCAAATCTATTTTCTGTCCTTTTGGTAACAAATTATGTTTCCCAAACTTCCTTCCCAGCTGGCTCCTAGAAAGTTCCAGAAAATAGAGGCACTGGCAGAAGATTGAAGGACTGGAGTCAGGATATATCTCCACATCTTATGCATTGCAAGTTTAATCTCCACAAAGGACTATGTCTTTTGCATGGACTCAGCTGCTTCTAGAAAGCCCCAGCTCCTAGACTATTTTTTGTCTTCCAGTCGTGCAGGATGGTAGAGTCTTCATGTTCTTGTTAGTCTCTGGATTTCTTTACATCCTATTGAAAATAATTCTCCCGGGTTTAGTTTCTCTGCCCCTGTCCTGATTGTTCTAAGCACTTGATAAATATTAGTGCTCTAAACCATATAACAATTTTATGAGGCAGACCCTATTAATTCTCCGTTTTATAAATGAGAGAATCAAAGTAAATAGGATTCAGTAGCTTATGCACAGTACAACAGTAAAAGTAGTGGCTGTAAACAAGGCAGTCAAGTTCCAGAGTCTAAACTCTTAACCACTAAATCATATTATCTCTCAGCAAAATAAAGTCATTCACTCTTAAGTCCAAATATTTCTAACTGAAGAATTTTTCCCCCAAACTCTGAGCACAGGGTCACTGGTATCCTGCCAAGTGTCTTTGGTGGTGCTGCTATTTTCAGTAGGGCAAGTTGCCAAAGCAGTACTATAGTCCTGCGTTACCCTCTGTGAACTCTAAAACCCACTTTTCTTTCTTTTAAAATTATATTAGTACACATTTTTAATGTAGAATAATTAGTTTATTTTGGTATATACCTAAAACATATTTTGAACTTTTTCACCCCAATTACTTGTTTTTTTTTATCTCTGTAGGCTTCCTACTAGGGGCACCTTCACTAGTTTCTCTTGATCCTAATAGTGCACTCAGTGTTTCCGTAGATGCCTCCTGTTGTAGCTTTGCTTCCTGTCTCTGTCCTGTCCACTGCTACATAAGGACAGATCAGGGGCTGGGGATATAGCTCAGTGGAATAAGCGCCTGTCTAGCAAGCGCAGCATCCTGAGTTCGATCCCCAGTACCGCCAAAAAAAAAAAAAAAAAAAAAAGGACAGATCAGAGACAGAATGCCTAACACATTGATTATACTAAGGATGGATTGCATATTTCCAGTAAAGCTTGAGCGTTTTTCCAAATATAACGCTGTCCAATTGGAATTCTATATATTATATAGTATTTTATTTCTATATATATTTTTCTCTTACTTTCTTCTTTATTTGAAATGCTATTTCCTTCTCTCTACTCCTAGTAAAAATCGTACTTCTTTTGAATAATTAACACCTGGCTTGAGTGTTGTCTCTTCTGGGAACTTTTCATGTCTTCTTTTATCGTACCTCTACCCAATACAGAATAAATTATTTCCTATCATTTGCCTCAGATCAACTTGTTCACCACTCTGATCCAGTTCTCAGTGTGTGTATGTCTGACTCTCAAATAAAGTTGACTATAGAAAGCAAACTTTTTCTTTCTTATTTTCTGTTCACCTAAATCACGATCAGTAAATTTTTAAGTGTAACCTCAATAGACAGCTTTGACATCTTCTTAGCAAATCTATAATCTAGATGACAAAAAGCAAGTAACATTTCATGCATGTTAGTAGAAGAAGCTCTCTTCCTTATAGACTTCAGTTTTACTCTTTTAACATCATATGGTATAAGTAGGACATAGGATTTTCTTAATGAGCAATATGTGCTCTTAAGGATAAATTCTAACCCTAAAATCATCTGTGTGACAATGGACAAATTTACTCAAGCATCCATTTTTCCTCTTTTTTATTTTAAAGAGAAAAAAACCAGTAAAATGGAGTTTCAAAACAGGTTAGGAAGAGAGTTCCAATAATTAATACATTGCATATGGTTGTCTTCATAGTAGTTATTCAGAGTTCAAGATATAGGTATGATATCTTGTTCTTATAGACAAATATACAACTTTATTATGGGAAAGGATGACTGGATAATAACAGGTACTATCTTGGAAATATACTTTCTTTGAAGTATTAAATATACACTACTAAATCAGCAGTAGATTATAAATGGGTTTATTTTTAATGGAAATTATTACTTTAGTGTATTTTGAGATACATAAAAGTTAACATTCATTTTATGGAATTAGTATATAATGGTTTGATACTTCTTCATGGCTGAGTAACACATTGTGTCTACATACCACATTTTCTTTATCCATTCATCTGTCAATAGGCATCTAGGCTATTTCAAGAGCTTACCAATGTGAATTTCTGTGCTATAAATATGACTATGCATGTTTCACTATAGTATGAGTGTTTAAATCTTTTGGAGTTCAATCCCCAGTACCGCCAAAAAAAAAAAAGAGTTTAAATCTTTTGGAATTATGCACAGGAGTGGTATATTTGATTCAAATGAAATGTTTACTTTTGTATTTTTGAGGCATCTCCATACTGTTCTCTACATTGGTTGCACTTGTTTACATTCCCACCAGCAATATGAATGGATTCCTTCTCCCACCCCACCCATGTTTACCAGCATTCGTTGTTTTCTGTGTTCTTGACGATAGCTATTTTTACTGGGGTAAGATGAAATTTCAGAATTGTTTTGATTTACATTTCTCTAATGAATAAGATTTTATTAAGTAGCGTATACTTATTGGCCTTTGGTCTTCTCCTTTTGTGAATGGTCTACTCAGCTCATTTGCCCTTGTTTTTTAAATTTTGAGTCATTTTCCTTAGATAGGTTTTTAAAATTTTTTTATGTATTCTAGATATGTGTTCTCTATTAAAACAGTAGTTGGCAAACATTGTTCCCATTCTGTGCTTTGTCTCTTTATTTTGTTAATTGTTTCCTGAACTGTGCAGAAAATTTGATATAATACCATGTGATGATTCTAAAAGTGTTTCTTGGACTATTGTTGGCCTTTTGTGAGGGATTCCATTAGGTCTGTGGGGTAATATGTCCATCTTAATGATGTTATTTCTTCCTCTCCAGACACAGAATAACTGTCCACTTTCTGACATGCTCCTTAATTGCTTTCATCAGAGTTCTGTAGTTTGCATTGTAAAGATCTTTCAAGTCATTGGTTAGGGTGGTTTCCAAGATTTAAACTTTTTTATCTTATCCTTAATAGAACTGTTTCCCTGACTTTCTTCTTGGTGCACTGAGATCCTACTGATTTTTGTGTGCTTGACTTTGTAACCTGCTACTATGCTAAATTTGTTAATGAACTGTAAGAGATTCTGGCGTTCATTATATGAAAGATTAGATCTATAAATAAAGATAATTTGGCTTCCTTCTTTCCCATTTCTGTCTCATCTGTCATTCTCGTCCTGATAGCCCTAGCTAAAATTTCAAGTACTACATTGAACAGGAGTGATAAGAGTAGCCTCTCATCACTTGCATTTCCTTCTCTGGAAAATGTTACCATAGATTCCTATCGCTGCCTTCTGAGGAAAGAACAAGTAATGGTGATAAAAACAGCCAGCCAACCAATTATACATCACCAATTTAAAACTTTTTAAAGACACTTCCATCTCTTTCAATAACCCAGGAAGATGAAGACACAGTAGTGGCGAGGCATAGGCTGGAAAATACAAGAAGCCAAAGGAAAAGGGGAGGAAGTAAAATAAAATTAAATAAAAAATAAAAACAAGATGACAAAAGGAAGAAGAGAAATAGGTTTTCATGATACTAAGTTTATGCCAAGTCAGGAGTAGGGAGAGCGGGGAGGTTGAAGAGGACATAAGAATGGCTGGAGAGAAGGCAGAGAAGAAAATGCAAGTGGATGTGTAAGAGGCTTTAGAAGGAATGGAACTAATTCATGCACTGGCAGAAACCAGATATCCAGGTGAGTCATGGATATAACTTTTGGGTCTATGCCTGGTCCCTCACCTCTTTCCTTCTTGTGTTGTCCCCCTGCTCTGCTTCCTGACTGCTGTGAGCTGATCAGCTTCGCTCACCAGGCCCTGTGACCGTTATTTCTGCTTGGAGCCCACCCGTCGTCAGCTGAAACCTCTGAAACCAAATTAAAACCTCTCCTTCAGTGTGGGTGTTGGGTATCTTTGTGCAGCTGATGCAAAGGCTAACTAATATGCAGAGGTAGTATAGGTTGGGCCTGGCCTGCAGCCCTGAGGGCCATGTTTTGGTCCCATGGCACTATTGGAAGGTGGTACTACTTTTAAAGCTGAGGACCAGTGGGAGGAAGTTAGGCCATTAAGAAGATGCCTTTGAAGGGGATATAAGGACCCTTACCCTTTCTTTCTTGACTTCTTGGTCCCATAAGGTAAACAGGTGTCCTCTGCCACATACTCTATATCATATTTTAGTCCCTTTCTGCCTTGCCAAAGACCTAGGCATTGTAGGGAAGACACCATAGACTGGTACTTTGGAAAGTGTGAGCCAAAATAAACAAATATCTCGGGTGTCCTTGTCAGTGATAGAAAGCTGGCTAATGCAGTAGGCCTTGTTTGTACAGTCTCCCTTACATAAAAGCAAAACAAGTTAGTGTGTCGCTATGTTTTTGTGCTGACTGTGCATGCAAACACCATTCCAAATGTACAAATGGAAAAGTGTTAAGATGCACCTCTGCTTCAGGTTATCTCCTTTACTGGTGAGTAGCCTGGCCCAAGACAGCAACCCTCAAACTTATTGTCCTGTGATGAGGATACCACGTATAGAAGTTTACCTTCTCATGTGAGGAGCCAAGCACAAATCCATTAGCACTGACCACCATGTTAGACTTGAAAAGAGATTTGGCAGCATGACAAAACAGAAAGAATTCTTTCTATTCAAAAAATTGTTTCAGTATCATGAAATATTGAAAAGAGATAGGTTTTCAAAGTCATGGCTTTTGCTCACTAGAAGAAAATATGACTCATGAATTTAGTATTCTCAAAGGAAATCTTAGAGGAAGGCCTTCACATGCCAGTGACTTGATTTATCTCTTTCAGGCACTGTTTGTAATTTCATAAGCTTTGTTACATTTCTTGACTGTTGCTTATTTGCAGATATGAGGAAGAAATTTGGCTTTTCCCTCTGAAACTGGCTGTTTTTTCATAAATCTATCTTTTTTCTAAGAGTTAAACTCTGAGTTTACTTAAATGTTTCATGTATTGAAATTTTAATTATCATCTTGAAGAGAAACCTACTATTTTAAAACTATGGGTGTTTTCTCTGCTTAACCCATTTCATTTAAAGTTCGTCCAGCCACGAGGTTAAACAATGACCTTGAGTTCACTCTACTTTGCTTTCTGTGATACTATGTGACAAACATGGCAAGGGAAACTAGCCAGTGTCTGTTTAAAAAAGAATGTTTCCTGAAAACTGAAGTGAAGTAACCATCTCTTGTTGAGATGAGGTAGGTGTTTAGAACTCTTAAAAGCACCTGTGAGGAACTGGCCTATGTTTACTAGTTATATATTATTTAACATGGGATTGTAAAAATAATCTTCTGTTCACCATTATTTCTTAGAGTTAATTCAACAGAAGGCATGTTTTCTGTAGATGTTTTTAAATTGTACTTTGATTTTGTTTTCATGCTGTAACTGAAGCCATTTGAGCTTTTTTCCTTCTGAACCCTTTTTTATATCATTGCAAGTAAAAAGTGATTTAGAAAAAAATGTCACGTATGGAAAAGAAACTAAGATTGGGGCATACAAAATAATGGTAAGACAGCATTTGACTATACCTGATTATGTCCTAGTACAAAAGCATCAATGATAAATATGTTTATTAAAATAATGCTTAAAATTTGTTTAAATGTGTCTGTTTAAATTTGTCATGCTATAGAGGATAGAAGGAAACCTTTTATCAAGTTTTTAATAACTCAAGCCAGGACTGGGGGCGCATACCTATAATCCCAGTATTCTGGAGGCTGAGGCAGGGGGAGTGTTGTGAGTTTGAGGCTGTCCTAGGCTGCCAAATATGCTCAAAGCCAGCCTAAACTGCATAGTGAGACCCTTTCTCAAAAAGACAAAAAAAAATTTTGTATCAGGTTTTAATAACTGATAAAACATGGAGACATAGACAAGAGCAACCAAAGTGCAATTATGTGTGACGTGAAGCCTGACACTACTCAGAATTTTAACCATCTTGGATGTTTCTATTTGGTTAACCAGGTGCCCCATACTATTACTTTTGTAGACCGTGGAGGTGAGCTGACTGGTTAGATTTCCTCAGATGAAGATTCTTTCTAAGAAATGATGACGATATCTTGAACTAGAATGAAGAATAATATAAAGCATTTACCATAGATTCTCTTTAGGGGAAAACACTATTAACAGTAAAGACATTTGCATATTAATATTCTAGGTCAGCTTTCTATCACTGTGACAAAACCTCTGAGATAATCAGCTTATAAAGATGAAAGGATTTGTGGAGGTTTTTTGGTTGTTTGTTTTTTGGCTTACAGTTTTGGAAGTGCCATCCCTGGTCACTTGGCCTGGGGCAAGTGTGTGGCAGAGGAGGTCTAATCACTTCGCAGCACCAAGAATCAGATATAAAGAGAAGGTCTCGGGTCTCAGTGTACTCTTAAAAGGGATGCCCTTAACTTCCCCTATCTAGTTCTACCTTGTAAAGATTCTACTACCTTCCAATAGCATCATGCACTGAGAGTTAAACCTTTAGCAGGGCCTTAAGGAACATTTCAGATTCAAATATGGCAACTAATTTTTTAAATGCTTAATATAGATCAAAGAGTAGGATATAATTATACAGTTGTTCCTGAGAGCTGCTGTGTTTTTTCCATACAGAACATAGAAAAATAACATACAATATTTTATTTTAGCCACTGTATGAAGGCAGCCTGAAAAGGCAATCTTTTCCACATTGAACATGAATTCCAGTGTTAGAAATCACTCCCCCTTACAACATAAACATAATTTTCTATCTTATTCTAGTAGACTCTAAAATACTCAGATGATTTTTAATTTTCTCAGTAATGACTTTTGTGTATGTCCCATTCATGGGGTTATTTTATGAATGTTCTAAACTTACTAAAACATTTTCGCATTTACTAGCTTATTCCATGTAATGACCATTTCTAATGTGAAAAATCTCAAATGCTTGCCACTAATAATCAAATTTCCTTTTGTACATTATTTTTAAAGTGCATTCTCAACTGTTTATTACATATGGAAATAATAAAACTCATCAATTGTCTACTATATTCATGGAAAAAAGTGATTCTATATTCAGTTCTATTTGATCAGTGATTTCCATGAGTTTTGGTATTTGAATTGCAATCAGAAAAAAGTATACTGATATGTAGATGACATGTTATAAGGTAAAAACTATGGGTAACTTTATGCCCAACCACAGAGTTGAATGTTTGTTTCATGGTTACAAAATACATGAGTACAAGCGTAAAATTTAAGTAATTGGGCTTTTTGTATTGAATAAAAAGTGTGTCCTTTCCACTCTTCTACAAGTTATTTTTTTCACAAAGTTAAGTAGAGATTCACTGTGACTATAATTAGAGCATCAGAACTAATCAATCTCCTTATTATAATCACATCATATATATCATCATATATATTTCAACATGTATTTAAGTCTTTTTAGAGAATTAAAAACTTGATAGCAGTGACTAACCTACTCCATTATGTAGAAGTTTAAATTCTACTGAATCTAAGATTGTTTCCTATTAAAAGATGCAACTCTTGTATACCAAGAAAGGAAAAGTATTATCATTAAATTGTGACATTAACACTTTCTTACCACTTAGTTTTTTTACTTTATACTTGTTAAAAGAGTTACTCTAGACTCATTCACGCATAATTTTATGTGCCCTTTTGAGTATTCACATAAAAGGACAGTGTCAACATACAAATTTATTATATTCCTCAACTATTTTTATACTGAAAGTCCAATTCTCCCAAATCACTTTGAACTCAAAATTATCACTACATTTTTTCTTACCATATTTTTGTAGTCAAGAACTTTGATACTATACCCTTGCTTAAAATAGTGCTCCGTATCTGTCTTCTCCAGTATTTTCTCCCAGGTCACTGATACTCAGGCTGCCAATTTTAAACATATTCTAACTTTTCCAGAAAATTTCAGTGAAATGTTTTTAGACAACAACCAGTCTTGTTGTTTCTCCTCAAACTATATTTATTTAATTTATTTATAGACAGAAAGATAAAGACATTGTGATGGTCTGGTTATGTCCAGGAATATAAATGCAGTCCAGCACTCTAGTGATAGATCCTGATGTCAGAAATGTTTAAACATGGGAACACGTGCATTTTAGAAGCAATCCCATTGAAGAAGCGGCTGAAATTTGAAACAATATCTAATTTGAAGATTAATCTTGTGAAATGAAGGACCACAGAACAGTTGTTCTCTGGAAACTAATGCCTTAGGAAAGCTAAGGAAGCAATTCTAAAGATTTAGAGACATTCAGGAATAAATTTTTTTATTAACACAAGAAAGTTTTCCCTTTATTGAACTCCATAGAGAACATAATTACTATACAGCATTGTTTCTGCTATAATTTTTAATTCTCTACATTATGGATTTTGTCACATTAATATCACTTTTAATGATTCTGACATGATTTAACCATGAAATTGTATATGATTCTTGGTTTACTATTATGTTTTAAGGATTGACCCGAAAAAGTTAAAAATTCAGCAAATGTTGAATTTCTTCAGCATGTTTAGTTTCTTATTTCGAAGTTATTTCTGCTATTTCATGACATTTTACTTTTTACATGTTTTTGAATTGACAATCATATATTCCTTCTGCTGGACTTTGGCTTCAACTGCCTCTGCAAAGGCAGCCATAGCATAGCATATCTTACCTATAGCTCTGTTAAACTTAACATTTGCCTCTTTGATGATTGATATTTTTTTCACATCAGTTCTTACACTTGTTTGCCCTTTGACGCTGTACCTTTTTCTGTGGCTTCACAAGTGTTCTTAATATAGGACTTCGCAATGGCTGGCTCTTTGGAGAACCTGTTTCGTTAGACTGGCTTTCAAAAAAAGTGTCCCTTTCTGGGAGATTCGTAGATTGTTTTTCTTTTCTCCTGCTACTGTTCAGCTCTTGCTTACATAAGATTTGTGTGTCTTTGGGACGGCATTCAGCTCGTGAGGCATTAATGAGTACTAGAGAAAGCGATCTATAAAATTAGAGTAGAATTCAAATAACAGACGTTTCTGAACCTACTGAAATATTTAAAATGATGTATCACTCACTGTAAATGAAAAACACATAGCCAGTTTGCTGTTTTAGTAATCCTAGCTCCAACAATCTAAAAAATCTCAGTAGTATATCACAGTAAAGTCTTCTTATTTATATGAAGTATTACCCTTTGCTAGTTGTTTGTGCCATACCTCCCAGAAACCAGGCTTCTTTCTTCTTAGAGCCCTATCTCCCATTCCTCGGGGTCCTGCCTAGTCAGGAATAAGGAACCTGATGAAGTATGATGTTATAAGTTGGGCCTAGAAGTGTGTGCTTCTCTTTCATTCACACTTTGTTGCTCTTCACTGAGTCGTGTGGCTGTGCCTAGCTGCAGTGCACATGAGCAAATGTATTCGAGCTGTGGGAGCTGGAATAAGAGGAGTTTAGATGATGGTGAGTACCAGCTGTCTCAAAGGAAAGTTTGAGCAGGTCACCTATTCATGCCCCAGATCTATCTTCCACGTATATTAAACATATACAAAAATATACTATTCATATGTATGTATAAATATGATTTTGATATTCTGTTGACTGAACATTTACTTGATGTTGGGATAAATTAGAATTAGATTGATAACATTTTTCTCAATGGAAACGAAGATCAACATGAAATGTTTTGAGGGGATTTAATACAGTAAATGCATCACTTTAAGGGAATATATTATTTTTTTCAATATGTAAATCCATGTTTAAGTATTCTTTAAAGGGAAAGCAATATAACAATAGACTTTTAAAGGAAGTGGGTTTTTTTTAACCAACTTTTTAATACACATAACCTGACTACCCATTTGGGGGATTTTTAAATACTTAATTTTTATTATATTTATTCTAACACTTTCAGCACTATTTTATGAAATTTATAATATTCTTCCCTGGAAAAAGAGCTAGAACATAAAATTCAAGAATTTAATGTAGATTTTTTTTAAAAAAAGAAGTTCTGTAATTTTCAGTCTGTGAAAGACTGTCTGTTAAAAAGCTTTCCACTTCCTGACATGGCGGAACATCAGTTTCCAGTACACTCATATCAAGGAAGAGCAAGCAAAAGCCAGGGACAGGTGTTGGCCCTGAGATTGTGTACAATATACACTGGTGCAGAGCTGAGTTTCTCAGCCATTAGTTCAGAGAAGCAGAGTTAAACTCTTTATTTCCGCTAAAACAAGCATTTGGCTTATATCCGCTTTTACTCACTTCTTGGGAATTAGGAATTTTCTGTTCATCTACTCTGATTTATCTTTTGTTTCTCTTTCCCATTGTTCTGGTTTGCAAATAATAGGGTAGTGGGAGAGTAATAGGATAAGATAAGCATATCATTCTCTAAATATTTGTTTCAAAGAAAAAAATCAGATTCCTCTAAATCTGAGTTCCTATTCTTCTAAATAAGTTAGTCTCCTCTTTTCTTTCATTTTTTAAATAAAATATTTGCAATCTGGGTCAAGCTGGCCTCCCAAGTGGGAAGATTTCATGTGTTAAGTTTCAGTGCTTGATGGAAGGAAAGAATGCAGCCCGTCCAGTCCATGTTTTCTAAGGACCAGTGTCTCCTCTTTGACATATCCACTGATTTGAGATAAAACGAAATATTGTAGAATTGACAGGGTATCTGGAAATCAATTTTATTTCTTTAGTTGGAGGTCTGTGAGTATCAAATCAACAAACCTCACTTCTTTGGACTGTGATAAATACTGAAAGAGATTCGTGGGAGATTCATTTCCAATCCATACTAATTTTGCCATGGGGAGTAATACAAAAAATATGATAGAATATCCACAATAAGAAGCCAGACATGGTGGTGCACACTTGCAATCCCAGCTGTCTGGAAGGCTGAGACAAGGGGATCACAAATTCAAGCCCAGAGTGGGCAACTTTCAAATTAACAAGGTCATATCTCAAACAAAATTTTATAATTAAATTTTAAAAGGACTAGGATGAATGTAGCTCATTGTGAAGAGTAAGTATAAAAAATGTATAAATGTTCTTTGAGAGATCATGTTTGTATGTATCTATATAGATACAGACATAGCTATATATAACAAACATACATACATGCATATACATATATGCAGACCCCAGGATTTTGTCAAAATAATAAAATAAGTTTAAATAGATATTACTGCAGAAATACATGACTATCTCAGTATTAAATATGTAAACATTAATCATTATGTCAAAAACTTTAAATAGAAATATCAGTAGGTACTAAGAAGGGCTCCTTTACCTTTTGTACAGTCAAGTATATTCAACATACTGGTAAAAAATAGTATTGTTCATGATGCTTTGTTAAAGATAGTATGAAAGTCCCAGCATTTGGGATCCTGAGGCAGGTTGACTGCCACAGGTTTCAGGCCAGCCTAAACTGCATAGCAAGATTCTGTCTCAAAAACAAAAAGATAGTATAAAGATTTTATTTAAGGAAGGACTACTACAATGTGGTTTTGCAGTAGGGAAGAGAGATAACATTCAACTCTGATTCCAACAAATATGGTGGGCAGTTATAGTCAAGAAACAGGATAAATATCAGTGGGGGGAAATTATTAACAGGAAATATCACAGGTAGGGGAAGGGAGTTCTTTTCAACTCACCACAACAGAATTCTCGGTTAAAGTTGGTCTGAAGGATATGATATTGATAGTGAAGGATGAGCAATTACTTAATCACATGTTAAGGGTAGGAAATTTGCACTATGGGCAGCCAGTGAAGTGTGATAAAAAAATACAGCACACTTAAAAGTTATTTTAAGAATTTATTACAGTAAAAGATACATCGTCATTTAACCCACTCAAGAGGTTCCCCCTCCCTTCAGGCACACTTATGCCATCATTTTCTCCATCTTCTGAAATAGTTCTGGAAGTCTCCTCCATGTATTTAATTGAGCTGTCATGGCTGCCTTTGTTCCTGAACTGATTCAAAATATTTACCTTTCATGGTCATTTTGACTTTGGAACAGAGCCTGGAGTCTCACTCAACCAGTTCTAGTGAATAAAGTGGGTGAGATCACACTATAAGGTTTATATCAGCCTGCTTGTCCATTGGATGGCAACCAGAAGGAGCAGCCATTCGAGTTTTCGACCGTGTCTAGTGAAGGCACTCACAAATTAGGACTTCAGCTTCAGAAAATGGCAAGAGTGGTGGGACAAAGGTGTCTGATGTGAGAGGGAAGATTTTGAGAATGATTAATGGCAATATGTCTTTTAAGGTAATACTTCTATATTAATATTTAAACATTTACTCTAGCTGAGTGTGGTGGTGCATGCCTATAATTCCAGCACTCAGAAGGCTGAACCAGGAGAACCGAGAACAGCATCAGCTACATAAATGAGTACAAGGCCAGTGTGGATTGCAGAGTGAGACCCTGTCTCAAATCAATCAATCAATCAATGTAAACATTCACTAAATATCTGATAAAAATCTATCTTTCAAAAGTGAATTCAAAATAGTAGATACTTGCAGATAAATAATACCTGAAAGAATATGTTGCTAGCAGACCACTCTTACAAGGAATATTAAAGGAATTCTTCAGGGTAAAAGAAACAAACCTCAGACAGTAATCTGAGCCAAAACAAACAAACAAACAAAAAAAGAAAGCCCACCAATGGAGGAAATTATATAATTACAGAGGCAGTATATTTCTTCTCCTCTCTCTTAAGTGAAATAATTAAAATATGTACATCATATAAATAGGAAGGTCATAGAAACCTAATATATCCGCCAATAATAGTACAAAGGAAATGAACAGAAAAAAGTGACCCTGAGCTGAGAAAATTTTTCCATATGGTAATGACCTCACAAGTATAAATTAAAGAGAAAGAGAATCATAAATAAAAATAAGAATGTTAATACAGCAGGATCTATACATATATATTCACTCCCATGTCTTGGATTCTTTAAAGGACAAAGTTACATAAAGTGATCATTATGAAAAGTTGTTGGTTAGTAACATTTATAGGTATAACATATACAACAATAATATCACAAAAGTAGGGAAAGAAGATGGCGACCAGGTGAGCAGCAGAGGGAAACTCTCCCAGAGACTGATCCTTTGTGCGCGGGTGCCAGGTCCGCGGCTGTGAAATTCCAACTGAACGTGTTGCTCTCCGCTGCCTGAGCATTAACGGCTCAGCTGGATATGGCAAGGTGAGAAGTGGTCGGGCCCTGAGAACTGGGCCCGCGAGGCGATTGGCACTAACGGGCCACGGCTCGGCTGAGTCCACCCACCACCAAGCGCAATTGCGGCGGGACGGACCCTCCCAGCTCCCAAACCCGAATGGCTCAAAGGCAGCTGCGGCCAGGAATTTTTGGAGGTGGCGGAGCAGAGCAAACTCGGAGAACGCGCTCCTCGGGCAGACTGCGCCAATCTGGGCAGCAGTCCAGGATCCCGCTCAGAGCCGCGACTCCGAAGCCGGCGCCATCCTCAGCCGGAGAGCAGGAACTGCGGCAGCTGCGGTCGGCAGCTCCTGCGAGATCTCTGAGGAGGTGGAGAAGTGCCGGGGAGCGCCGGGATCTCCTGCTGGCATGGATCTCGGAACGGGTGAGCCGAGTGAGCACCGCAGCAGGATTTCTGAGTCGGGAAGAATCTCGACGCAGGCAGATACATCTGAGTGGCATTCCTGCCTGCACGATCCCAGGGTGAGTTGACTGGGAGCCCTGACCAGTTATTTGAGTTGGGGAGAAGCTCTGCCCAGCGAGGGACATCCGAGCAGCTCTACTGACTGCACGGTCCCCGGGACGGAAGAGCTGAGGGGGCACCCCGACAGGATTTTTGAGTGGGGGAGGAGCTCCACCCAGGGAGGAACACCTGAGCAGCGCCCTGCCTGCAAGGTCCCTGGGGTGGTGAGCTGTTTATGCGCCCCAGCCAGGTCTTGGGGTAGGGAGTAGAAGCGGAACTCTCAGCAGACAGCTTGAGGGTCATTCTCCCAAAGAGAAGGAGTCATTGCAGCAGCCTCTGCAGCAGACCTTTGCCTGCTGAACTGCCTGGGGAATTTATAGCTCCACATTTTGAATCTGATACCCCAAAATGGGAAAACAGAGGAACAAAACGCACTCTCAGAGCTAAACCCCACCATGAACAAGTTCTGAATGCGAGGATACAGGGGAACAAGGAAGCCAAATACCTGCAAGTTATGAAACGATTGCATCCGAAATGAAACAACTCCAACAGGCCATAAAAGAGTTTAAAACAGAAATAAGCCACATACCTGCAATGATCTCTCACACAAAATACTAACTGAAAACAATAATGGAAGAAATGTTCCGTACACATAGAGAAGAAATAGATAAAAGATTAGAAGAAAATAAGAAACAAATGGAAACGTTACAAGAGCAATTTAGGAATGAGTTACCAAGAATGAAACAGGTCCAAAGAGAATGCCAGGATTTGAAAATTTACACTGAAAGCTTGCAAAACCACTTAAATGAAACCGAAGATAGAATTTCAGAACTTGAAGACAGCATGGCAGCTTATGAGCGTGAAAGGAAGGATCTCAAAATATTATTAAAGACACAAGAAAAATCAACCCAACAGCTCCAACATGAGGCAAAATGTAATAATATTCGAGTAATAGGAGTGAGTGAAACAACAGGAGACCACACAAACGATATAAAAAGAATATTTGCTGAAATAATAGCAGAAAAATTCCCAAACAAGGTAAAAGATACTGAAGTTCAGTTAATCGAGGCATACAGAACCCCAACGATCAATAACCCAAAGAAAAACACACACAGACATATAATAGTCAAGATCCCAGATATTCAGCAAAAGAACACAATCTTAAAAGCTGCTAGAGAAATGAAACACATCACCTATGAAGGAAAGCCCATCAGAACCACAGTAGACTTCTCAACGGAAACCAGGAAATCAAGAAGAGCTTGGAGCAAGATACTACAGATTCTGAGAAAAAACAACTTCCAACCCAGACTGATGTATCCTGCAAAATTATCCCTCAAATTCAATGGAGAAATAAAATATTTTCACAACAAAGAACAACTGAAGAACTTCATGAATGCCAAACCAGCATTGCAAAAATCACTAAGAGATATTCTAGGCAGAGAAAAAAGAGACCACAATCCCAATAACAATAGAAATAACTCCCTAAACAGACCAAGCAAGTAAACAGTCAGCCAAAGAAGGAAAACAACAAGTAAATAACATGACTAGAATAAGCCAACATATAACCATGATAACCATTAATGTAAATGGCCTCAATTCAAAAGTCACAAGGAAAAGATTGGCAGAGTGGATTAAGGAACACAATCCAACGATATGCTGTATACAGGAAACGCATTTTACTCAAAAGGAAATCAACAGATTTTAAGTTAAAGGTTGGAAAACGATTCTCCATGCAATAGGTCACCAGAAAAAAGCAGGGGTAGCTATTATGTTTGCAAGCAATATAAACTTCAAACCAAAAACAATCAAAAGAGATAAAGAAGGGCGATACATACTAGTTAGGGGAAAGCTGCAAGAGGAAGAGGTAACAATCCTAAACATTTATGCACCAAACAATGGAGCACCTAACTTTGCAAGTCAAATCTTAACAGACGTAAAAAACCAAATAACTAATAACACTATTGTAATAGAGGACGTAAACAGGACCTAAACACCCCTCTGATGCAGAGACAGGTCAACCGGACAGAAACTCAGCAAAGAAATAACAGACCTAAACCAAAAGTGTGAACAAATGGACTTAGTAGATGTATACAGAGTGTTCCACCCCACAGCATTAGAATACACATTTTTCTCAGCTGCACATGGGTCTTTTTCTAAAATTGACCACATTCTAGCCCATAGAGCATATCTACCTAAATGCAAAAGAATTGAAATTATCCCAGGCATATTATCAGACCACAGTGTAATGAAATTGGAAATTAATGAAAAAGAGAACTCCAAAAACACATAAACACTTGGAAATTAGACAACAACCTCCTGAATAACCAATGGGTCGCACAAGAAGTTGAAGAAGAAATTAAAAATTACCTACAAATAAATGAAAACACAAGTACAACCTACCAGAATCTGTGGGATGCAATGAAAGCAGTCCTTAGAGGGAAATTTATAGCAATTAACTCATATAAAAAGAAAATAGAAAGAAAGCAAATAAATCACATAATGATACACCTCAAACCCTTAGAAAAAGAGCAACAAGCCAAACCAAGAGCCCAAAGAAGGGAGGAATTATGAAACTCAGGGCAGAAATTAATGCAATTGAGATGAAGAAAACTCTACAAAAAATTAGTGAATCAAAGAGTTGGTTCTATGAAAGAGTAAATAAAATTGATAAACCCCTAGCCAACCTTATCAAAAAAAGAAGGGAAAGATCTCAAATTCATGCAATAAGGAATGAAAAAGAGGAAGTCACTACAGATCCAAAAGAAATACAAAAGATCATTAATACCTACTTTGAAAACTGTATTCCCATAGGATAGAAAATACAGAAGAAATAGATTCCTACAAAGGTACAAATTGCCAAAATTGAATCAGGAAGACGTAAAAATCCTGAATAACCCAATATCAATTAATGAGATCGAAAACGTCATTAAAAACTTAACAACAAAAAAAAGCCCAGGCCCTGATGGATTCACAGCAGAATTCTATAAAACATTTAGAGAAGATCTAATGCCAACACTCCTCAAACTCTTTAATGAAATCGAAAAGGAAGCAACTCTCCCCAACACATTTCTGGAGGCAAGTATTATACTGGTACCAAAACCAGAGAGAGACCCAACCAAGAAAGAGAGCTACAGGCC